>LOEQ01003324.1:51511-73061 GCA_001685075.1 Bramus lutescens
CTCACAACCATCTGTAATGAGATCTGTTGCCCTCTTCTGGCCTGCAGGCATACACGTGAACAGAATATTGTTTACATAATAAATAAATAAATATTAAAAAAAGAAAAAACTTCCAGTCATTACTTTTTCAAATATTTCTATGCCCTCAAGGGGTCAAAGACGACAAGTGGAACTGTCTGCAGCTGCTGCATGGCTCCATGAACTTTCCTGTGAGACTAAACTCACCGCTGACCACCCCAGAGGCTCCCATGTCACATGCTGCTGCTCTCATTCCAGACCTTTGCCTGGTGACTTTTCTGATGTGTGGCACCAATGCCCACCTCTGTCCTAGGTACTTGTCTGCCAGGCCTGACATCTGCAACAGCTTTGAACACATTTCCACGGATCGACTATCTTCTCATTATAGGTCTTATTTCCTGGTTTGTCACCTGCCTAGTCATTTGACAAGTGTTAAAGGTAGCATAACAAGGCATAGGGAGAGACTCTGGAAGATGTCGACTCTTGGAGCAACAGCTTCAGAGAACAAGGAGACTCCCTGTCCTGAGCCAGCTGTCCCTGTGGGGTCCCTGCAATGTATATTCAAAGGGAACATAACTCTTTATATCGTTCTTCGTAGGATCACCTGCTTTTCTTCTGCCCACACTTTTTTCTTTTTTTCCCCAATATTTTTATTATTTGTGTCTGTGTGCACACATACAATTGTCATATGTATTTGCGAGGCCAGAGGAATGTATGCGATCCCTTGGAGCTGGAGTTATAGGTGGTTGTAAGCTATTTAACATGGGTGCTGGGAACAGAAAATTTGGGTCTTTTTGAAGAGCAGCCATCTATTGAGCTCCGGGCTGGATGACTTCTGCCCTGTGCTTGGGCTCTCTAGGAGAGTGCCACACAGCAGTGTTCTGTGGCCACTACAGAGAGAAGACTCCTGATGTGCTTTTAGCAGAGTCCAGCCTGAGCAGGCATTATCCTTCCCTCCAAAACATGCCAGAAAACTGGGTGGCTGCAGCATAGCAGTGATGGAGCACTGGCAACAGGCTTGTCTATAGCCAAAGGATACCATATCTGTGGAATGCCATGTGTTATAATAGGCCACAGGTCATCTCACCTGTAGAGTGCTATGTGTTACAGACCACAGGGCATCTCACCTGGAAACTACTATATACTGATGGCCCATAGGTCACATCATCTGTAGAGTGTTATGGACTATGGACCCTCACAGTGGCAGGTAGCATGTGCCACTTGAGCAGGGAGGTAATTAGATGGCAAGGCCAGACGTGAGGAGGGGAGGAGTGGCTGCTTAAGCCCTGGGGGGATTTTTGTTTCTGGGAATTATGGCCAAGGTTATTCGAAGAAGGGAAGATGAGGAAACTTTCCTAATATCCCTCAGCCAGGCGACTGCTGTTAAGATAAACAGGTGCAACAAGCTAGCTCGGAAATTAACTCACAGGGTGGTCTCTGGCGCCTGCAGGCAGTGCGTGAACATTGCAGGAAGGGCCTTTCCAGCTAAGCCTGGTACCACGCACACAGCCGTCAGCATGGTGCAAATGTGAATGAAGGCTGTGCCTCTGCTCAAAATGCTGTAGCCTTTGTGCTCAGAGCCAAGTGCAGCCTCTGGGGCAAAGAAAGCATTGCGCCCAGGAGATAAATAGGAACCGAGAGTAGCGGAAACACCATTCTCCACCCACTGGAGCATGGTGGCCAACTGTAACTTCAGGGACCATACCATGGGAAGCACTGTTGAGAAAATGCTACCAGCTTTCAGATCCGACTCTTCCTAAGACTTCAAACGTAGGCACAAAAATACTGAAAACGAACCAACCAACCCCAAACTGGTAACCATTACAACTAAACTGGTCCACAGGAGTTCATGCAGCACTAGCAGAACGAGCTAGAAGAGGAATGTGTGGCTAGAAGTGGCCCACAGTGACAGACCCATGCTCTGGCTGCTCCATGGCAGACTCCTAGGAGCCTTTCCATGTGACTCCACAGCCAGATACCAAGTACTGCCAATGCTAAGCTGACATAGAGATGAAGATTATGGGGTAGAAGGGAAGTCATTCCAAAGTGAGTTCCTCAGTTTGTCACTTGGCCCTTCAGTGCACCGGAATACAGGTAAAAGAGAAATGGTCACAAAGTATGGGCTCTATGAGCCACAAAGACAAGCTTCCGGTTTATCAAGCTGCTCTCTGAGGGACCCCTTTTCACTGAAATTCACAAAGGAGCTTTCCAGGTCATGGTCCCGGTGCTGGAGGTGGACACCCCAGGGGAACGAGGAGGGGGTGCTTGAACAAACGGGCGTCAGGATTCACCTCAGCCCTTTAAATCCTACACCCAGCGCAGGGGCCAAGCTACCATGCAGAAAGAATGGTGACTACGGGGTTGAGATAGGTAATATCTGGGTATTCTAGAGCATACAGAAGCACACACCCACCAGCCATCCTTGGAGGAGCCAAGGTGGGAGGCGTGACTCAGCAACAGCATGGCAGCTGCTCAGCAGGGCACTTGGGTCCTGGCTAGGCCATAGCCCAGAAAATCTAGGGCCTGTGATTAAGGGAGAGGCACTAGGCCGGCTGGTGTCTATGGAGATAGTCCGAGAGCCTATAGGGACATCTCAGAACTGATATGTAACCAGCCGTTTGCTGCACAAGGTGAGGAAGCAAACACCAGTAAAATCCAAGGCTCAGCCACACAGAGAACAGGCAATGGAGACGGGCTGTGAGAGAAGCAAATGTGCTTTCCTTAAAAAAAAAAAAAAGCCCACATACAGCCTGGCGCCACACAGAAGCTGACCATGAGCTCATCGGGAAGTCGAGCATCAGGGCCAGCACAGTGCCCAGCTGAGTCTGAAGCTGAGTATGGGAGGGGCTGGAAGAGGCCCGGGGGATCTGTAGTTAGAAACGCCCGGGCCAAGGAGTGACGAGAGAAAGTGACTGTGTGGAGTGGCATGCTGGCAGGACAGACAGTGGGTACAGTGTAGGATGTGGCACTTAGTCTCCAGGCCGGCTGTTGGTGGGGAAGAGTGGTACAAAGAATATGGCTGAACAAGGTCCAGGGTGGAGGGTGGACAGTGGACCTCTATTCCCATCACTGCATACACCTATAATCCCGGCACCTGGGAGACAGAGCAGGAGATCAGGAAGTCCAGGTTCTCTATCCTTGGCCACCTACTCTTTTCTCCACGGGCTCAGAGGAAGAAGAACCACCACCTGTGACATTGCAAACCAGGACCTCCCTTCCCTGACCTGCAGTAACTTTGTTGTCTCACAATCAGATCCAGATCCAGGCCACCACTCTGCCTGTCACAAGTCAGAAACATGTCATACTCATTCCTGTGTTTTCCACACGACACACTCACTCCCGTGTTTTCCATTCTGAGCTGCAGAGTCCCATCCGTTTCATGAGACTGAGGTAGGAACACGGTTTTTCCTACACAGTCCTTGTGAGTGTTTCACACATGCACACACTATGATGATAGGCAAAGAAGTCAGCTGGAATCAAGCTACAAACAGACTTGATTCTTCTAGACCAGTGTTCTCAGCCTTCCTAACGCTACGACCCTTTAACACAGTTCCTCATGTTGTGGTGACACCCAACCATAGAATTATTTCTGTTGCTACTTCCTAACTGTAATTTTGCTACTGTTATGAATCATAATATAAATACCTGTGTTTTCCGGTAGTCCTAGGTGACCCCTGTGAAAGGGTCTTTCAATTCCTCCTCCCAAAGGGGTCTTGACCCACAGATCTGTTCTAGGCCGTCTCAAAAGCAAGCAGATGAGCAAAGTTGATGACAGTTAATGCCTCTTTGCCTCCGTCCTCGTCAGCCAGCCCCTCAAGCAGCCTGAACACATACAGCGCCATTTGCTCTCCACGGTCCCTGCCAAGCTGGTTCCGACCTCATCTGGGAACCACAGTGTGTACCCCCTGGAGCGCAGACTGAAGCCTTCCCCAGACATCCACAACCCTGCAGAGGGTGGCGCTTGTCTTTGATGCCAGCTCCTCTGGAACCTCCACTGAGTTTGCCCTTGCCTGGTGTTGCCTAGAAGGAGTTTCCCTCAGGCTCTGCCTAGGTACCCTGCACCTGCTCCACACCTGCACCCAAGGACCTCACAGGCCATGGCCACTAGCTGGGACGAATCTCGAGTGTTCAGGGTAGCCTGCCTTCTGCTACAGCTCTATCACCAGGCAGACTAGAGGGGTTTGGATGAGATGTTGCCTCTCTTGGATGTTGGTGGAGCAGGGAATGGGCTCTCCTCATGGCCCATCCTCTGCACCCACCTCAAACTCTCTCCTTCAGGGAGGACCTTTCTTCCCCGTCCCCTCTTCCTATGAGCTACTTCACAAACCAGAGTTCTCTGCCCCACAGCCTCGCCCTCTGCCCTCGTAAGTCCTCTGACCTTTCTACTGCCCCTTGCAGGCTCAACGTAGGCCTCCTGTCCTGTCACATGCAGAATCCCTGGGCTGGCTGACTACTTCATGTCAAGCTCATGGTCAGTGACTCCCGCTCCTACATGGTGCAGCTTTGGCCCCACAATGTTTTCTTTTTTAAAGCTGTCTGTGCCCGTGTCCCCGAAGGGTAGCGAGTCTTCTGAGGTCAAGGACAGGGACTGCTAAGCTCTTCGTCACCTACAGACCTTAGCACAAAGCTCTGGGAATAGGCCCCACCAAACTTTTGTGGAGAAGACAAAGGGCTGCAGGGCCAGGGTTTGTAAGGAGCTGTGAACGATACAACTGGGAAGTCACCTGTAAAGGAAGGACCATTAGCGGTCCATCCAAGGTTACAGGCAGGATGGGTGCAGACAGGACGGTGGTGGGCTGGGCTTTGAGGCCAGTGCTAGTACGCTAAGAAACAAGGAAAGAAGACTGTGGCAGGACAGGCCTGTGGTGAGGAGGCAGGTTTGGGCCCAGGGCCATTTGCCGTCAGAAACACAGGAAAGAGGCTGTGCAGGTCAGAGTGCAGGTGACAGGGACACACAGAAGACAGACAAGCGATGGAGCGGTTGGTAGAGACTTGGGCAGGTTTTGGTTGGGAGAGAGTACGAGAGGAGGAGGACAGTCACAGACTGAAGGCATGCAGTCTGGAGGAACAGGAGGAAGCACAGGCTTGGCTGGCCCCACCTAGACCTGGGGCCTCTCAGGTGAGGTAACTCAAGGTCCACAGGCAGAGCCCTGCTTCCTACCCTTGGGGCTGAGCGGAAGTTACTCACACTGTCCACGGCGAGGATTTTGGCCCAGATGAAGACAAGGAGTGGCCGCAGCTCTCGGGCTGAACTCTGGAGCAGCTTCAGCACGTAGGGGAAGATGCCCACCGACAGGGCCTGGAGGTAAAAGACAGCATCAGCACAGCCCAGCGACCCTTGCTAGTGACGCTGATTTGCCTCACTTCACTCCTCAGGTTGCAAGCATTCCTGCGCCCCCCACTCCCCCACTTAGGACCAAGCTTGGAGGAACCACTGTTGAATTCTTCCATTCAATTTTAGACTTTTCTCTTTCCTTCTTCAAATATTGTTCTTCCTATTTTTAGGCTTTTCTCCTTCCTCCCTCACTGTTAGCCTGCAATCCATCACTCTGTTGACAATATCTAATTAATGAAAACGTGAAGTTGCTAACCTGTTCACCCCATAGCATTCTGCAGAAGACCTTACGTAGGCAATTTCACTGTGTGCCGCTTCCAGTGGGCAGCTATTGTTCATAATATAACCAGTTCATATGAAATGTCCAGTTGTTCTATCAGTATTGGTTTAAACTTCATTTATTGTAAGTGTGTGTGTACATTTGTATGTTGGAACACTTTTTGTGTGCATAGCAAGCCAAACAGAGGTTGTCTTGGGGAGCTTTCCTCTACCACCTCACCTTATTTTCTGAGATGGTTTTGTACTAAACCTGGATCCTGCTGGTAAGGGTAGACTGGCCGCCAATGATTTCCAGGGACTATCCACCTGCCTCTGCCTTCCCCAGGGCTGGAGTTACAGACACAGGCCACTGCACCAGCTTTTCCATAGGTGCTGTGTATCTGAAATCAGGTTCTCATGCTTGCTCACAGGCACTTCATCCACAGAGACGTCCTTTTTAGCCCTAAACCTTAACTTGCAAAAACAGCCCAATAAGCTCTCCACACTGCAGAAGGCTGAAGGCTCTAAAGCTCTTTTGGTCTCCCAGGAGGCTTCCCCAGCTCTCTTTGGTTTCCTTATCGCTTATTTGTTGTAAAATCGGATCACTATTTGGTTCTACTTCAGTTTTGCAGAATGAGGACCCAGAAGAATTGTAGGCAGAAGTTTCCTGTCCTGACCACCTGCTCCCAAATAACTACACAGAGGCTTTATATCGATTACAAACGCTTGGCTGACAACTCAGGCTTGTTACTAACTAACTCTTACAATTTAACCCATTTCTATTAATCTATATGTTGCCCTGAGGCTTGTGGCTTTTACCTCTATCCCATTTTGTGTATCCAACTCGTTCTCCATCCTGACTCTGCCCTTCTTCCTCCTGGCATTCTCCCCTTCTGGCTCCCCTGCCTAACCTTATCCTGTTCATCTATTTGCCAGTCAGCTTGTTTAGTAAACCAATCACAGTGACAGTTCTTCACAGTGACAAAGGGATTATTCCACAGCAAAGAATGGTTCAGTTCTTCACAGTGACAAAGGGATTATTCCACAGCAAAGAATGGTTCAGAACTGTACCTAAATCACCTGCAGACAATGTGAGGGTGTGGGCTTCATGGGAGGAAAAAGGCCATGGAGGGTATATGCCCACCTGCCTGTGCCTCCTGGCTTCTGGAAAGTCTAACAATGATAGGGACCAATGGCAAAAGCCCCAAAGCACCAGGGAGAGAGGTGCTCACCTATGTTTACATGACTTTTGCTGGTTCTGGTTTGGAGTTTACAGAGTATCTCATCGGGCCTAATCTTTGCCTCCCTTCCCCCAAGTAAGGCAGAAGGCACACACCAAGCTCACCGCCCAGGGACCCAAGTCCAAAAAGCGTCCCAACAAGTCCAAGGCCCTCAGCCGGTGCACCTGGCTTAGCAGCACCTGGAAAAGCAAAAAGGATATTGAACCATAACAAAATGACACCGATTACCACCTTTCTAAGAAAGCTCCAGTGTGAGCTGGCAGCCCAGGAGTGGTTTGACAAGACAACTTCCCCATGTCCGATGGTTCTTTCTTCTAGCTCAGATGCTGCTGTGTAGTTCATGCTTTAGACAGGCTGTAAAAACACTTCTTCATTACCCAAGCAAAATATGCCGCCTGCATGGCCCACTGTGCTCAACAGGACCAGCACCAGGGGCACTGTTCTCTATGCACACCCTTGCCTGGGTGAGTCTGAACCAGGCAGCACATTCTATTCCTACTCCCTTTCTCAACTGATGATGGTACGTGGTGAGGATGGTGCCCCATCCTGAGATGCCCACGGTGGTGTCTCTCCCGAGGGCAGCACATCACGTCCTCTGTATAGTATAAATGTCCAGTTTGTTAGAACGGTTCCCCCAATGCTAGCTATCACAATGCTATGACAATACCCTAATCTGCAATCTTTGCACAGTTTCACAATTTTCTCCTGAGGATAAATCTGAGAAGTAAAATTATAGGTTATAACATCTGCATGACATCATCACAGTGCACTCGACTTCTAACAAGAGGCAGCACTGCGGTACTCACTGGTGAAGCACCCGACATCTCTTTGCTCTGATTTATTAATGCTCAGTACAAGGTCAAAACCACCCTCAGGACCAAAGTCCACTAACAGTGACTGCTCATGGGCAACACTGTCCACTGTCGTCTTATGTGACAATGAGAATCATCACTGGAGACTATGGGAACAATGTCAAAAACTACTGGGCTTTTCTCCCTCAAATAGCACATTTCCTGTTTCTTTTATTGATTTATAGCTTTAAAAAGCTGAGGTCCAACATGAATTAAAATTATTTTAAGAATATAAATGACTGGTTTTTTAGGATGTGTATTTGTAGTTCAAAAAATTAGAAAGGGTGGTGGGGGGCACTAAAGATTTGGCTTGGCAGTTAAGAGCACCAGCTGCTCTTGCAGAAGACCTGGGTTCAATTCTAAGAACCTACATGGTGGTTCACAACCATCTGCAACTCCAGTTCCAGAAGATCTGACAGCCTCTTCTGGCCTCTGTGGGCAGTGTGCATGTTATATAGACATGCATGCTGGCAAAACACCCAGGCACATAAAATAAATAAACCTTCTCTTAGAAATTAAAAAATATTCAAGAACCAAACTCCTGTTTCACACTATCACAGACGACAGAGATGGAGCAGGTCCTGGGCTCCTGTCCACCTGTGGAAAGTGGGTCAAAGGGCAAGCATGCCTGCAAGAACTCCAGGTAGAGCAGGGTCTGTCAAGGTGACCCACGTTTGCTTCATGGTGCCTGAGACATGAAGAGAAACTGAGGCTCTGGGAGACAAGGACCTCCCTCCAGTAGGGGGCAGACAACATACGGCAGAAGCTTGGCTCCTGACACAGGCCCACACTTCCTGTATTTGACATAAGATGCACTGACGGCAAACACACTCTAGGTGAAATGCTCAGGATTTTGCAGCAGTCATGGAAGAGAGTAACTCTGCCCTGTGAATTCATTCTTGCCTTTCTTGTTTAATGCTGAATTTCTTTCTTCTGTCTGGGGTGCCTCGGCCCACCTACCCCGAGGCAGAGATGGTAGTCATGGGGAGTCTCTGGCAGAGCCACAACACAATCAGAAAGGCCCACACTTTGGGACTGCTTTTTGAAAGCTGACAGTGGCCATAGACGTAGGCTGTGCCAATTTGGAGGAAGTAGCAGTTAAAAGAAATTCTCTCCTTTCTGTTGATTTCATTCTGAAAAGGCAGAAAGGAAGCCGAGGCCAGTGGGCGAGGCCCAGGTCCATGCTACCGTTTATCAACAGCCTGATGGAACCTGTCGGTGCTCCTACACACCATCAGCTGATGCCTCTCAGCTGCTGTGGGGGAGACATTCACTCTGGCTTTATGGGAGTGGCTGGCACCTGAAGAGAATCCATGCAGCCTGGATTATGACACTTTCTCCCTTCCTAATGTCTTTAGCCCTGCCAAGGCGCTGGAGGATAACTTGTGAAAAGCCAGTTCTAGCTTTGGAAAAATAAAGGCTTTCAGGGCAAAGCAAGGAAAGTAACCAAGAGTGAGGCCAGGGTGGGCCTCATGGAGCTGAGCCTTTATCTTTTAGTCTTTTTCTTTCCTAGCTCTGTTCATCAGGCTCCCCGAGTCAGGCTGGGCCTGGCCAGGGAGACAGAGCCATGCACCTGGTGGAGGACCCACTGCTTACATTTTCCTAACGACCACATGGACAATGGCTAATGCTCTTCCGGCAGCTATTTCCCCACGCCTGGCATCAGATGGGCTCTAGAGGTCTCCCCCTTCCGTGAGAGAGCGTGGGCTGTAAATGGAATGAGTCGATAACGCCTTTCACGAAAAGGACTGTTTGCCAGATGCCAAAGAACTGGATTAACGCCTGGCACTGCAGCCCTGCTGTGAGGAGGACAACTTTGTTCTGCTCTGCTGCCACAGTGAGAGGCAGGTTGGAGAGAGCTGCGTGGTGACCCAGGTGACCTGAGAGGAGCCCCCAGCACTGCTGCCACTTTCTGGAGTCAGGTGGGCACCTCAGTGATCCAGGCTTTGTCCTGCGACTGTTCCTGTTGTTACTCTGTTGGGAAAACATTTACTATAGCTTATAGATCACTTTGCAATCCCAGGACAGTCTTAAAACTAATCTAGACATATATAAGAGGAGCAGTGATAATCAATTTCATAATGTCAGAAAAGAAGTAACAATACAACTACCTCCAGTTTGACCCATGTCATCCTTTCAAGGTTCCTACTTCAGCAGGAACAGAATACGGCTACCATTTTGCATGTGTGCTCTTCTTTCTTTCTGGCTTGGTTTCCTGGGGCTCTAGATGGGGTATGTGAGCCACGGAGGCTGTTAGGCTGGCTGTCCTGTGGGAGAGACTCTGGGCAGGAAGGCTCACTGTGTTCTATGGGGGGGGATTTTTGAGCTGCAGTTGCTCTGAGCATTTGGCCCAGTGAAGATGGATGGTTGTCTGTCACAATGTGGTTAGCAGCCCTAATGAGCAAGCACAAGCCCTTCTTGGAAGGAAGCAAGGCCAATGTTCTTGGACAGGTGGAAATCAGACCCACGGCGTGTTTTATAGAGGGAAGTAATTTGGTAAGAGCTCTGGAGAGTGATGGCCCTATCAGCGGCCCTTGGCAAGGTCTGTCCCTCCCGTCTGGAGGGCAGCCTGGCCTCCATCCCTCCAGGCTCCCTACCCTTCCAAGCGGGTACCCTCTCATGACTTCCACAGCTCTGACAGAGCTGCCCCTCCCCCCACTATGTGATACATAGTATTTTCTGGAATCACAGTAAGTCACAAGTCCTCGGTGTCTGGTCTGGCTTTTCTTAGTCACAACCCAGATCATCAGTTTCTCAAACACAAACTTGGTGACCTGTTATCTACCCACCTGTGATGACAAATCCACTATTCATATTCCTATCCCATGCCATTTTAGTAACCAATAGTCAGCAAGCAGTAAATGAGTTTCCCACAACTGGACCAGTTTGCATGTGGATGACAGACACATCCAGAAGATACTGTTTCTTATGGGTCTCCATCACGGGAAGGTTGATGGCATCCGGCCCATCTGTGAGGCTTTGGTGCTGGTTAGGAGAATGCATGCTGTGGCCCAGTTAGGATTTGCTTGGTGGCCTCACCCTTCTCTCACAGGACAAATTTGTATCTCATGTCCTTCCAAACAGAAGAAGGTAGTGATGCCAAGAGCCTGTCCCAAAGCGAAGCTCGTTGGCAGCAGCATTTCATCAATTCCTGACTTGTAAGCAGGAGGTGGGGGGGGGGCATGGCGATCTAGCCCAGTTTATATTTAATTGGGAGAGGAAGGGAATTGAATGGCTTTGCCAAGAAAAGGCAACCGGGAGTAAGTAAGCAAGCATCTACTGACTTCAGATCAGATGTGAGGCACTGATGGGCCATGTGACTGAAGCACAGCCCCCGTGGGGGGACCGCTACTGCCCAGACCCTCTTGTGCCCAGGACGCACACAGGACAGATGCCTCAGACAGTCTAGGCCTGTGGGAAGTGACTGACCTGTAGGACAATGGGCAGCTGCTCTGGGGGGCTTCTGTTTTCCACACCCATCGTGAGCCACACCTGGAATGCTGTCAGCTGCTCAGCAAAGAATGGGCTGTGCTGTAGGGAGAAGCAAAGAGCTGGTCAGTGAGGCCGCTTTCCTTACACCACCTTCACCCCTCAGTCCTGACAAGGCAGTGACCATGAGGGGCAGAGCTGGTGGGAGCAGATCTTACAGGCTTTGTCAACAGTCTGGACAGGAGAAGGGAAGTCTGGGTCTTGTGACCTGAGCACTTGGATGACAAGATCCTGTCGGTAAGTGGGGAGCTGGTGACAAGAGGAAGCCTGGTGCAGAGTGCATGTGTTGTCTACCATGCCCCGAGCAAAGACACACGAGTAGTTGCCTCTTGGTCAGAGAGCCGACTCTATAGCTATTGGCACAGATTTCATTTCTTCTTTTTAAAAGATTTTTTAATTACGCATGTGTCTGTGTGTGTGTTCATGTGAACGCTGGTACCTATGGAGGTCACTGGATCTCCTGAGCTCCAGCTAGAGTCGGCTGTGAGTCACCCAATGTTGGTGTTAGGAGTTGGCCCCAAGTCTTGTCCAAGAGCAGCACATGCTATCTGCATGAACACTGGGCATCGTAACCCTGAGCCACCTCTCTGGCACCACCAGTCCTTTATTACAGCGCTACTACGACTATTATTCTGAAAGACAGGGTCTCTCTACCTACAGTAGCCTGGAGCTCACGTGTGCAGTTTCACCTCCTCAGCTTCCTGAGAAATGAAATTACAGGTGTGCAACACCACATTTGGCCTGGTTATTTTTGGAAGTTGAGCTATGGAGAAGGGACCCAGGATGGAATTGGGCTTCTAACACTTAGAGATCAAGGAGACAGGTGGAACCTGCCAAGAAAGCTGTGAAGAGAATGGTCATGGGGAGCTCGGGAAGCCAGGTCAATGATGTGCCCAGCAGTGTTGAACCTGAGATGAATCAAGCAAGGCTAAGACTATATGATCCATCTGTGGATTTCCTTCAGAGACACAGAGGTCATCCTAAATATTAACAACTGTCTCGGACAAAGCACAGCTGGCGTGAACAAAAAAGACAGGAGAAAGGACAGAGAAGAGGGAGCCAGTGCAGACACTCTGTGGGAGGAAGTGGCTGTAAAGGGAAGGAGAGACGTGGGTTGAGTGTGGTGGAAGAGCAGACCAGGACAAGCAGGTAGAGGGGGGAGAATGCTGGAAGCTGCTGGAGAAGGACAGTGGAGTGGGGGACACGGTGGGAGGGCTTTCGCTGCAGGGGAAGAGAAGGGGAGGGCATGCTGCAAGGCTGGGCTGAGCTGGAGGTGAGAAGCTGGTGCTCTCTCTTCTGCCCTTGTTTCTGAGAGTGTACACAGACCTGTGAGGGAGAAGGAGCCGTGGACATGTATGTAGCTGTGCTGTGTTGTAGCTTCTCAGGCCCCACCGAAGGACAGCTGCATGGGTGTGGGATGAGGAAGCAAAGGGGCAAACAAAGGCAGCACAGCATAAGCACCCAGGACCCAGCCCTAACCGTGGCTAGCATGAAAGCTAATGGAGTCAGAGTTCTGAGGGCCACTAGAGAGGCTGGCAGGGCGTCACCAAGGTCTCTTTGTTCTCACACTAGGGTTACCAGCAATGATGTGCAACCCACAGGAAAGGGGTTGCTTGGGAAAGACGGAGGACTTGGAAGAGACTGGGAAGCAAGAGGCTAGTAGCCAGGACAATCTTCCCTTCTACATATCACCTCACTGCCATAAAGAACTGCTCTCCATGGGCCAGACGTAGCTCAAAATCCAGCAATGTCTTGTTCTCGGGTACCACTTCCCTTTGGGGGTGTTCTCTTTTCCCAGGGAGAGCTGGCAGCACCCATCAGAGGTGTAACTGTGAGCCCCGGAGTTGGAGGAAGCAGCTTTGTCTCCAACCTGTAGCATAGCTTCCCTGACAACTCTGTCAGGGCCTGGGCGCTATAGTAAAGGCCCAGGCACCCAGGTTCCTAGGCTCACCTGCTGCTCAGGAAGGCACAGGGGCTCTGTGAGCTCAGCTCACACAAAGAAGCTGGACTGGAGCTCTCTAAGTGGTTTCCATTATCAAGTAGGCATTATTCACCAATCGTTTTTAAAACCCATTAAGTATGTCCTCCCCCAATCCCATAAGATCTTGGTGCTCGCATGTGAATGAGAATCACACCCCCTCTCTCCAGTCGGCCATGTTTATGGATTTTTCACACTGTCCACTGGTGGAGTGACTGCTTCAAACAAAGAGACACTAATTCTTGATGGGGCCAGGTGAGGTGGCATGTGCTTGTGATCTCAGCATTGGGGAAGCAGAGGCAGGAGATGCCAGCCTGCTTTACACAGTGAGCTCCAGGACAGCCAGGGTTACACAGCAAGACTCTATAAACAGACAAACAACCCCCAACTCCTTCACTTAAACTTGACCGGAGAAGAAAGGCACACCTCTGCTGGCAGTCGGGCTAAAGACAAGGGGAAACACGGGCAACCACACAGCACGAGGCTGCACAGGTGGCCCACATGAGGTTCAGAGTTGGCATCTGAGCCAAGCCTCTCGGCTGACCTTGCCACCAGACCAGAGGGAACAACCAGGGAAGACTGAGGGACCAAAGCAAGGCATATAGCTGCAACTGCATGCCCCATCTTCCAGGATAAATGGCAAACAAGCTGATCTGCTATAGGTCTAAAATAGGTCCTATGAGCACAGAACCAAAAGTGAGAGTCAGCCAGGAGCTGCAGAGTCCTGCTCACTGACAGGAGCTAATCCAGCCAGATTTACGGCATGGTTGCTGTTACCAGGCTGGCCACTGTCCTCCTCTGCTCTCCCTTTGCTGGGTCTAATGACCTGAGCCTGGTCTTTGCCTCTGGAGTCTGCTCAGTAGTCAAAGTTACCATCCCTGTAAAAAAAACTAGAGCCTGCAGAAGGATCTCTATTTCAGCTGGCTATTCCAGGCTTCCTGTTGTCTGGTACCCTCTTCCTGTCCTCGCTCCCTACCCTGATAAACACCAATTTGAATGGGGTTTTAATTCTTTACTAGTTAAAACTCATCACTTATAACTGTTGATTCTGAGGACAGACGTGTACAATTAGGTTTCCTTTCAGTCTGAAAACAAGGTTTTATGACGAGTGCACTGAACTGTAGGTCGACTGTCATAGTTGTGGTGGTGTGAATAAGTATGCCCCCCACAGACTCATGTGTTTGAATGCTAGGCCTAAAGGGAGTGACACTAGTAGGAGGTGTGGCATTGTTAGAGGAAGTGTGTCACTGTGGGGAGGGCAGGCTTTGAGGTCTCATATGCTCAAGCTACACCCAGGGACTCAGACCACTTCCTGTTGTCCTTGGATTAAGATGCAGAACTCTCAGTTCCTTCAGCATCATGTCTGTAGGTGGGCTCCATGATGCTAATGGACTAAACCTCTAAACTCTAAGCTAACCCCAGTTAAATTTTTATATTTTGAAAGTTGCCTTTATAAGAACTGCTGTAGTCATGGTATCTCTTTACAACAATAGAAAGCCTGACTAAAAGGTGAAAAAAACCCCAGAATTTAGTGGTGCTGATTCAGTGTCACACAAATGCCAGCATTCTCCACCTCAGCCATAATCCTGCAGGTTCTCGGAGGAAATGAACAGTCACTGTAATATTGGGATGGAAACACATAAGGTCAAAAGGAATTGGGGAAATTGGGGAAAGGACATGGTGGGAGAACAGACTAGCAGCTTTGGCAACATTTGCAATAAATAATAAATAAATGCTCAGAATCACAACTGTGACTGTGGTGCCTGGACAAAGTGAGAGATATCACAGCAGAGGAGGCAGGAGCAGCTCAGACACAGTCACCAGGTCCAGCATGACAGCTCTCAGATTGGGCATCACATAGACAACCCAAAGCTGTAGAAGAGGGGACAGCAGCATCCAGGGGTGCTCACCTCAGTTAAGTCAAAATGGCCTTAGACAGCACAACAAAGGCCCTAACCATCAACAAAATTTTAATAAATAGTAATTTGCTTAACAAAAGATGTCTCCTCAACAAGAAAAAAGGGTAAAAACATGAAAATACAGTCTGCAGAATAAGAGATATTTACAGTGAGACAAAGGACATGGACAGAACCACTCTAGCTCAGCAGAAAGATTTATAAAAGACAGGTCTGCTAGAGAACAGGAAACCATGCTGGTAACACTGGGGACACATGATGTCACCATTCCCTTGGAGCCAGATCCTGCACAGCAGGAGGGCTGTGAGCCAAAGACACTGGACAGCTATCCAAGAGCATCTACCTAAGCCCACATGCAGCTTGGTCCTGTCCTACGAGCACCCCAGCAGACAGCATTGTGCTGCTGAAGCACACACTTATGTGGGCAGTAACCAGAGCATCGTCAGTGAGGTTTTTTGTAGTGAACCCAAAATTTAGAGGATACGGTGGGAGAGTACTTGCCCCCAAATTCCAAAAATGAAGGTAAATATCATGTCTAACATGATAAAAAAAAAAACCAAACAAGTAAAATCTTACAATAGCAGCACTTTAAATGGACAGGTCAGGATGATTTGCTTCCCTTTGTCTCAAGCTGCACAGTTGCTGGGCCTGGGCCAGCCAGCACTGACCGTGAGGATCACAGACTGACACTCAAAACACACTGGCCATGGGATGGAAAACCATTTTGTAGCTAGCAGACACCGTTAGGCATATCAAAAGCGCACTGTTGAGCAGACACAGTCAGACACAAAGAGCACACGCTGTGCAGTACTCGAGCATGGCCGTGGATAGGCTAGTGGCTGCAAAGGGAAGGAGCCCTGTGACTGCCGGATATGGGGGCTGAGTAGAGAGTGTTAAACTGGTGTTTACAACATAGATGGCTTTCTACACGTATTCTATATAGCCAAAGAAGTGGAAAGTTAAAATAAAAAAGCTCAAGCATGGTCCAGGTCAGTTGCCCCTGCACCTGACACCCCAATGTTCCCCTAATGCAGAATATTGACTCCATGAGGTTAGAGGTAACGTAGTGAGACCCTGGCAGACACCTGGCCTTAGAACAGAAGTGCTCAGTCTGAGAGGAACACAACACAGTGTGCTATCAGCTAGGAGCTGAGTTTTCAGCTCCTAAGTAGAGGGAAGCCAGGATCTGAAGACAAAAACACTTAAGTCTTTGTTTTATTTTTCTTTCTTATTTGTTTTTTGAGACAGGCTTTCTCTGTGTAGCCCTGGCTATCCTGGAACTTGCTCTGTAGACAAGATTGGCCTCAAACTTAGAGATCTACCTGCCTCTGCCTCCTGAGTACGGGGATTAAAGGTGTGTGCCACAACCGTCCAGCAAGACTGACATTTTAATGAGGTTTTCCAGACATCCAGCTGTACCAAGGGTCCCTGTCCTTCCTGGGAAAGCACTAAGGCCATTTTAGTTTGCATGCAGGGTAAGGAACAGAGGGGGAGGCAGCTGCCATGAAAGCTACCAGTAGAACTCAGTGGTGGGAGCATGGCTGCTGGCTTTAGAGTCCTTCCAACTTTGCTCCAGGCTTAAATAAAAGCTTCTCTAATAAAATGTTATCTCCCTCTCCCCAAATAAGCAATAAAGAGTACAACAATATTGACAAAAGAGACCAGGAGATCTTCTTTAAAAACCTTTGCGCCATCATTTCAACCTCAGGGCACATCCGGGGAGCTACCGTAGCCTATAGACACCAAGAGTGCAGTGCGCTAGTGCGTCCACGGGCTCAGGCTTGATTATGGAGCAGGCTCCTCGATGTAGCCCTGGTTTCCTGACAGAAGGTGACACACACTGTCCACTTGTCAGTGGCCAGTTTTCTCTGGGCAGTGAGTTGTGTAAGAACATGAGGTCCTAACAAATGTGTGAATTCTATCCTAAGCACTGTAAGAATGCTAATTCATAGCCATCATACATAGCCCCTGGAATTGGGTTTCTCCAGAATCCCCTTTAAAAAAGAGGAAACCAGCTGGGCATGTTGGTATGCATGCTTTTAATCCAATACTCAGGAGGCAGAGACAGGCAGGTCTCTGTGAATTCAGTGACAATATAGTTTACATAGTGAGTTCTAGGATAACCAGGGCTACGTAGAGAAGCCTGCCTCAAGCAACAAGACTAAGGCGAGGAAACCAAAGCTCAGGGAGGTTATCTCACTGACCCACAGAAACACTGCCTGGCTCTTGGCCCTGAAGTCCAACAGCCTCTTGAGTAGTGTGAGGTGGCCCCTGTGTTGCTGACCGCCCAACACCCTCATCCCAGGCCTTAAGTCATCACAGCTTCATGAATGTGTCCGACTCACTTCTGCGTTCCTGTGCATTCCCTAATCTTCATAGCTTCATGAATGTGTCCGACTCCTGCGTTCCTGTGCATTCCCTAATCTAGGTCCTTAACTTCTAACTGGTGCTGTGCCCTGTGTTCTTGAGGTCAGGGACAGGGCTTTAGTCAGACCTGGAGCTTCACTCACAGCAAATGCTCCGCAAAGCAAAACCCAAAAGGGTCTCTGAGAAGCTAAGAGGGCTCTGGGCAGTGTCACCCCCTTTTCAAGCCACAAGGAGGACCAGGAGCAGCCCATGCAGCTGCTCAACTTTCCCCTGCGTGGTCTGAGACTGAGATGCACTCTTAGGCACCAGGAGTCCCCTAGACTAATCCCTGCTAACAGGCTCCAGCGGGAAACATACTCCTTAACGAGGGAGGAGAGAAGCCAAATGGAGAAAGCTAATTTGTGACTGTAACGCATAGCATAAAACAGCCTTTAAAAGTCCAGACTCAAAGCAAGTGTATGAGTCTGACGGGAATGAGGGAAATCCCCTCTCATGCCACACACCAGGAGAATACCCACTCTTCTTACTGTCCGTACATAATCATCTACAGTGATTAAGTGAGGACCTAGGATATTTCCCACAAGTCAGATTTACATTTTCAGTTCACCAGAAGCACCTCGTATCTACAGCTAATTTATTTTTGAGTCCAAGAAGCTCTCTAAAGAAAGCTCCCCATGGACTCAGGGCAGTCATAACTAATACAATCACTCGGACGTTGTGGCTGTTCCTTAAGACTGCAAGTTCAGGCCAGGCAGTGGTGGAGGCAGAGGCAGGTGGATCCCTGTGAGTTCAAGGCCAGCCTGGTCTAAGAGCTAGTTCCAGGACAGGCAGAGAAACCCCATCTCAAACCTCACCTCTTCCCGAAAAGGTCAACCACTTTGAAACCCAACTTGAGTCCCTGGCTGACCCGAACTTGAAAACTCTGTAAGCTGAAGCTGTACCATTTTTCTAGGTAGGCGAAAAGCTAAATCCCTGACACCCAGAGTTCTGGGTGCTACGTGAAGCCCAGGTGTCTGCAATGGAGTCACAGGGTCCCCTGTGGAGGGGTCTCCTTGAAGTGGGGACTCACCCTGAAGGCGGTGCCCTCCTCGATGATGGTTGGCAGCTGAGACAGGCAAATGTCCACGGCAAGGTCCCAGGCCTGCCTGGGGAGAGAACAGAGGGCACCCACGGGGTTAGTGAAGCAGCCTTGCACCAGGCCTTCGCGGGGAAGAACCACAAGGCCAACGGGGACAAACACCTTTCAGCCAAGAAGGGCTGTGTGGGGGTCTTCAGAGCTGACCGGCTGGCAGAATCACCCAGGAAGCCTAGAGAAAAGCAGAGGTGACTGGGCACCGTGGCTTACTCTAGCTGCCTAGTGTGACAAGCTCCTCTTCAGAAGGAAGAGGAAAGGACAGCAGAACTCTCGATCCCCTACAGGGCTTCCTGACTCTATCATGACCATCCGTAACATACAAGCTGCTTGCTCCAGACAACTGGGGTTCCTGTAGTAGCTGATGGGATGGCATGGTCAGATAAAGGTACTTTCTTAGAAAAGCCCAGTCAGCAGGGCTGGGGCAGGTGGCCTGGCTGTGGACCTGCTGCCCCAGAAGGCAGGTGGTGCCAACATGCCTTATACCCTGGACTGTGAGGATGGTCAGGCCCCATCATCCTCCTGTCTTCATGGCTGGGACCTGGCCTGGGCACAGAAGGCAAGGGCTATGTTGGTGACCCTAAACTGACTGAAAAAGGCTTAGCCATCCTTAACCTCTTGTGGCACTGGGCACTACTCTGACACTGGTCAGAATATCCTTGACAACATGTCTTGTGCTCAGCTGAGGGCTCTGCCCACCCCCTGCTCCAGCGTCCAGCCAGCCCTGGGACTCTTCTCTGGCAACTCGGGCTCAGACACTGCAGGCCAATTTATGCAGCTTCATAAACACATCCTCTTACATAATGGGGGGACACGGGGACTCAGTGTCTGGGAGCAGGCTGGCTGCACTTACATAAGGCTCTTTGCCAGGTGCCCCTCCACCATACTTTCGGAGGACTGGAGAGCAGGACAGGACAGGAGTGCTATGGACTGGGGCTACAGACAAGAGAGTGCAAAGACAGGCTTTATCTTGGCCTGGGTATGTAACTGAGTATAATTTTATTGATTTCGTATTACATTTTTAACTCTGATACTTTCAGACTTAGAGGAAAGCCCGACAGCACAGTCTCCCCGTGAATGTGGAGACAAGAAGCCAACATGAACCCTCACTGGCACGGTCCTGTTCATCCTCCCGAGTTGTGCTGGCCCTTGGTCACAAAGGAAGGTTCTAGTAGTGTGTACTGTACCACAGCCCCAGTTCCGACTGACTGGGTGTGGGTCCACTCGGTGCACATCCAGGTATCCAGGCTCACCCTGACTGCCCCAATGATAACAATGCTGACCAGAGCTGACCTACCTGTCATGTAGGCAGACCCTCCCCTCTGCTGGAGTGGCCTCCCACAGCTTCACACAGAACGGCAGGAGCTGAGGGACCTAACCTGCGCTCTTTCCTCTTTACTCAGTTACTGGCTGCTTTTGACAGCCCTACGACCAAACATCTAACAAGAAACAATTCTGGGGAGGAAGGATTTATTCTGACTTGCAGTTTGGGGTTTCCCATCTGTCTGCAACAGCTAGCCATGCGGGCAATGGAGAGGAGCAGTGGCTGGAGGCCTGGGGAGGGTGAACNTCACGACTAGGGTGACAGCCGCAGACCCTGTGAGTCCTGTCATCACAGTGGGGTGTATGTGGACCCAAGGATTTCAGGATGGCCTGCTACTGGGGTGAGACCACAGGGCAGCCTTGCCAGACCAGGGGCCAGTTGACAGGCATTGAGAGTGGTCACAGTGGAACCCCAGGCGTCCCTTACTTAATCATCCCCTGGTGTAGATGGCCACACTTCCTAGCAACAGTACCACTGCCTACACTGTAAGAGCAGCCCAGGGTGGCTGCACAAGCAACTCTGGAAATGGCTTCCCTGTCACAATCTTAAATGTTGTCTCTTGGGACAAGAAGAAGCTCTTCCTGGTCTTCCACTTCTAGCACCTCCAACGGCTGTCTCCTCAGGGCTAGCATGCTCCTCTCTCACGTTGTCTTCCTATATGTGTGCTCTTCTTTCTCTCTCAATGGCATCCTCAAGTGCCATTCTAAACATTCTGAACAAACTTACCTTCTTGTTACTCTACCACTGGACAAGCAGCCATGTCGGAAATATACCCAATACTTCGCAACCAGTCCCTCCAGTCCCAAGCTTTCCCACGGCCCTCTCACAATCCCAGACCCCTGGCCCCTCTGGCTACAGGTGTGCCACACTAACAGTCACAACTCACTCTGCCAGCCCTTTCCAAGGCTCCTGCTGTGTCCCACCATTAGAAGGAAGCAAAGCCAGACTGCTTGTGGGCACTTCAAATTGCAGGCCTTCAACGTGCATTTTCAGAGAAAAATGAAAGCAACCTTTGCCCAGAGCTGAGTCGGGTTAAAGACAATGGGGTGAGAATGTACCACAGGGCTGGCTTCAACCCTGCCCTCCTTGATCCCCACCTGAAGAGGGGGCTCATAGAGCGGTCCCTCAACAGGTCTGGGTCTATATAGTTCTACTTGGGCTTGCTTCTCCAGTAACCAGATTCACGATCCATGAAGTAAAAAATGGTGACACCATCCTCATGGGGTCCCTATGGGACCCTGAGGTAAGGAAAAGGCCTTGGCTGAGCTACGGGCCAAGTGAGGACCAGTCAGAAACACACAGCACTGGAGGACTGTGCACAGCCACATGTGCTGACTTCTCCATCTTCACCAGGCCCCTCCCGACTTTGAGAAATGTGCTCCTGTGAAAACGGCGATGATCAGTAAGACAGCTTTTGTTTCTGGAATAGCAATCTCTTCTCCCTGGTAATTTCCTGGGAGACCTGGAGACTCTTGTTATTTTTATTTAGACTAATGAGACCGCATGCTGGTAGGTAAAGGGGCACATTTTCTCTACATCTTAATAAAGAACCAAGCAAGAATGGAGACATTTGAAATTCAGAAGGAAAGGATAGATTTAAGGTAAAAAGTGACTCCTTTTACATCCCACCCCCCACGCTGG
>LOEQ01003324.1:95491-144206 GCA_001685075.1 Bramus lutescens
TCACCCCTGTTCTCCCTCGGTCGTTGAGCTCCCAGAGAGCCGGTCCATGGCACTGCCCCAGCAGATGAGTATGATCGCTGTTTGTTCACTCCAAGCAAGTGAAGCGCCAGATGCGCGCAGTCTAGCCACCTGTTGTGGTGCCCAAACTCCTGAGACTCAACGTCAGTTCACCACCACACATGAGTGGGCGGGGAGCTGTCTCAAGGGGCAAAGCAACTGCTTTATACGCATGAAGTCCTGAGTTTGGATCCCCCAGCACCCATATAAAAACCGGGTACAGCAGTGGCCATCTGTAACTCCTTTGCTGGGGAAGAGGAGACAGACCCAAGCTAGTCAACCAGAATGAGGAGCTTCAGTCAACAGCTCTCAAAGAGTAATGCGGAGAGTGACCAATGAATGCACCAAGCATGCTATGTTCATGGTCCGGACAACAACGACCCCCAGCCAAACGACAGCACATTTTAGGTTAGAACACATTCTAAAATGCTAACAGCTTTGAAAAAGATTTCTCTTCTATGTACACAGTGTTGCCTACATGTGTGTCTGCAGGCTAGAAGGGGACGCCAGATCTCATTGTAGATGGTTAGGAGCCACTATGTGGCTTGGCTGCTGGGAATCAAACTCAGGACCCCTGGAAGAATAACCAGTGCTCTTAACTTCTGAGCCATCTCTCCAGTCCCTAAAATACTTTAAAAAATTTATATACTTGCAGCTTTACTAGTTAAAATAAAATGAAACGAGCAAGCCTTAAATACCTTGATGAAGACAGGGGCTCAGGCAGGACAGACAGATCCACAGATCCCCTGCCCATGACAGGAATTTGATGACCAGACAGGAAAAAGAACTTTGAACAGTACTGTACACAACATAAAAAAAACAACCTAAAGGGAAGCATAAACTTAAACAAAAGTTAAAGCTGTAAAACTTCTAGGGAAAAAGGTCAACAGCCCTGGAAGAGTCAGGCAAAGCCTTTTTAAGTGGGACACAGAAATCACAAACCATAGAAGAAAAAGCTATGAGATCAGATCTCATCAGAATGAAAAGCTTCCCTTTGAAGGACTGCTTTGAAGACAAAAACACAAGGTACAGACTTTCCAAACTTGTTAACAATACAGGGCTCTGACTACTGAAACCCAACACACTTGAAGACAAACACAATTTAAGAACTGGAAGAGACTTGAAGGCACACCCACTTTCCTAAGGAACATAAGCCAACAGCACCGACACACGAAGGTGCTCCAGCAGGACACTAGGAGTGGACACGGATCCAGAATGGTAGTACCCTCACACCTGCAAAGATGGTCCACCATGATAGAAACCAGCCTGGTAACTTCTTTTACAGTATTAAATGCACACCCACCACTCCACCAGCCATTCCACACACAAGGGAAACAAACACAGCATTTCCACTTGTGACCACAGATGGCTGACTGTAGTATAACAACCAAAGTGACCCACCACCAGGTGAAGTACACTGACACGCAAAAGGATGTGGCTTGTAGTAAAGGAACGTAGCACCAGTACACCAAGCCTGTGAGAGTCTCAAAGGCTTACATCGATCAAAGAACCCATACACACTTCCAAGGGTTCCACTTCTACGACATTCTGGAAAAGCCAACTCCAGCATATGGGAAGGCAGGCCCAAGGGTTGGCAGGGTGGGGTGAGATAAGAGCGCTGTGGACCCACCCTGCTGGTAGCAGCGGTTCATCAGATCACAGTTAACTCCGGGTATTTTACTGACAGTCTCTTGGTAATGTTGATCTAAAACCACGCAAACAAATACGGGGGGGGGGATATGGCATTTTTCAAACAGACAGAATTCCCCCAGGAGATGTGAACTAAAGGTAGAGAGAGATGAGCTCAGATGGGAGCTGAGGTCCAGGAAGGAACGAGGAACGTCAGGTCTGAACGTGGTGATGTAACCGAATGTTAATGCTGGAGGGTAACAGCACCGAGTACAGACAAAAGCACGGAGACAACGAGGATGCGTGTGCATCTGGCACAGGAATCAGCTGAGAGGCCAGCTTTCACAGACATGTGACCGCAGTGACAGGTAGCTTGCCAGGCAACAGCTATGCTAAGGAGTCAGCCCTTAGTTAAACAGAAGTTGCCACCAGAAAGGTGGGTCAAGCGTTCAGGTGAGGCACAAGCTCTGTCTCGCTGTGACTGACTGTGCTCTGCCTGGCAGCTACATTCAATGAGAAATCTTGCCTCTCAGCACACTGCACTCTGGCTCCCAGCACACCTGGTTTCCTTAGGACCAAAACTCGGAGCTGGGCAGAAATGAAGTCAGTGCCACAGAGAGAGACTGACAGGCATGGTGCTGAGGCACGTAGGCCTTTGTTTTGATGTCAAAGGCCTGTATTTTGGCCCCACTGTGAAGAAAAAGGAAGCAGTGTGTGGTGTATGCAGGGGCCCCTATGGCAGCCTCTGAGTCCTGACATCCTTTCTCCAAGACTCATCTGTGATGTCGCTGCAGAGCTGACTGAGCTCACCCATCAGAACAAACCATGGAACTCCTTGTAGGCAGAGGTGATCGGCACCTTTCACCTGCTCTGCCTTGACAGCAGTGCGAGTTAAAAGATGCTGGAGACGAGGGACAGGTGACTGGATGTGTGGCTGAGGGCTCGGGTTGGCAGGCGGAGATCCAGTTTTCTGCCTGTTAGTGTTCCGAGTCTCTGTGCAGGCCCTGGGCGTTTGTTCTCCCAATGCAGTGAGGCTACTCAGAGGATCATGTCCTGACCATGCTGACCAAGGGCCGATTTCTCAGGACTGGTGATCCATGCATGCTGATCAACTGCTGATTGTTCACTATAAACAGCTGTTACAACTGCACTGGAAAGAAACATTCTTTAAAAACCAAGCCTGTATCTTTTAATGCTTACCTTTTAAAACTATCCATATTATGAGTCTACCTGCGCAGTCATGGTCCCCGTGCCTGTGACAGGGAAGCCCACATACCATTCTAGTTGAGGATGCTGAGGGAAGGGTATGGCATGGCTTAGATGCCCACTGCAGCAGACTGCTAGGCACACCCACTCTGCATTTCCATTTTCTTGACTCTTAAAAGGTGGATGACAAAATTTGCCCTCAAAGGGCCCTTTAGGAAGGTGATATAGCCGGGTGGCGGTGGTGCACGCCTTTAATTCCAGCACTAAGGAGACAGAGGCAGGCGGATCTGGTCACAACAACAAAAACCTCCAACAAGAGAAGGAAAGGGGGTACTATGCAAAGCCCTCCACACAGGACTGGGCATTTAAGGGCTATTTTAGAATGTGATGAAAGCCACGTAGTTTCAATGCAGAATCAAGCCCATGCCAGGGCAGTGCGCACCTACAGGTGAATGGTCCTGCAGCCTCTGAAGCTGTACGAGCACCAGCGGCAGCTGTGCTGCTCCAGACACGCCCGTTAGCTCTTTAGAGTGCGCGTTTACACAATCAATGTTAACCATGAATAATTTTTTTGTACACTTTGTGCCTCTAGTGATCAGAATACTAACTAACCGCCTCTTGGAGCAGGTTCAGCATCTGTAGGATCCCTGGAGCTTTCCGAGAACCCTAATATTTCCAGCACTGTTTAAGCGTTTCATTACTTTGTTTCAGAGCTGAAAAATGTCCCTTAATTTGCAAGCATGGATCTTACTGCCACTCTCTCAAAGGATTCGGAATATAAATATGCATCGCAGCAGCAACAGGCATATTCATCAGGCAATAGGTGAGCACAGATAATTAGAAGCAGTGGAGGGGCTCAAGGAAGTTCGCTCTTCCTTCCAGACACAGCAGCTTACTGGAAAACAGATACCTTCCCTAGCTTTAAGATACTAAAGGTAACGAAACACCCACGAGCCTTGTGGCACCTACAGGTAATTGCCAAGGCTACAGTGGAACCACCTTGGTGTCCTGAGAAACCATATCTGGAGCATAGCAATAAGGCAACCTCTGAAAACTGACCCTGGTCCCCACCATATCCACCCAGCAAGTCCACAGTGCGGAGCTCAGTCCCTTCTCTAGTGACAGCAAAGGCAGATAACAACACAACTCAGGGTGGACTTCTAACTGGACCACAGCAGAAGCACTGCCATACCCAATGTCATGAAGATGGAAAGAAAACCAGGGGGCAACAAGCACACCCTGGTGCCGGGGTGCAGCTCCATGGTATGGTATACATGAGGTCCTAGCTTCCATCCCCAACATCAAATGAGAAAGAAAGAACAAGCCAGTCAGCTTCCTAAGAGCACCAAAGGCCTGCGGAACTTCAGGGGCTCGCCTGCAGTGGGTGTTACGATTCTCATGGGCCACAGCTAAAGGCTCAGTGAGATGCTGCGCTGACAGGCAAGGCTCTGATTCGGAAGCACTCCGGCCCCGAGGGAGGCCTGTGCACAACGTGGGTGGTGGGTGTGACAAAGAAGTATGAGTGGCAGGCAGGGCACAAGGGCCAAGGACATGTGTGCAAATGCACTCAGGTGCCTACAGCAGGCAGGGAGAGCTGTGCCAGGAGAGATGGTCATTCTCCTTGGGGATCTTTTATCACGAAGGAAACAAATGCCTGCTGTCCTCAGCCCATCTGTGCAGAGAGACTCGTCATACTGGCTAGGTGGGCCAGAACCAAAGTCACGCTCATAGTGGGACACAGGTGTAATTAACAGAAAAGGCTTCCCACATGGTGAGCCAAAGGAAAGAATAAGACTGTATACGAATCAATGTTTAGAATCCTTGAAAAGCCAGAAAAATCCATTGCAGCTCTAACTAAAGCCCCACTAATGTTGTGCTTATGTGCAGCTACAAGTTTGCTAGCATCTATTTATCCCGGTAAGCTCTTCATAACTCCAGATCCTCGCACCCTGCCTCTCTAGGGCTCACTAGGGTTTCCTTAGGAGCACTGACGCTCAGGGCTTTCCTCTCCAGTCTCTCACTAATCCACAGAGCTCAGGATTTTGTTAAGAATAATGAGCAGCTACGGAGAAAATGGACTGGAACCAAGGAACTGAACAGACAGCCACCACTGTTTGCTCTGCTAACTGTAACTGAAACAATCTAGCCCACCAATTAATTTAGATCCAAGGTCAGCACACACAAGAACTCATGGGGAGGCTTTCAAGCTCCACACCAAGGCCACACTGTACCTGGAAAAGCAAAGGGGCAGACACTGTACCATAACCACCCAGGCGTTCATCAGGCCCGAGTCAAGATGATGATGGATTCCCTGTCAGCTTTAATGCAAATGAGATTTGGAAAACTCAGAGCTCCAACTCTCTGCAAAAGTAGACCAGCCACAGTGAGCAGGGGCACGTGACCACGGATGTCACCCAGCCAATTACACAAACCTCACCCAGCAACTCCCCTGACAGCTTTGTCAATACCATGCAAATGTTTTTATTAAAATCTCTCAACTACTCAAAAATTTATATATTTTGAAATATTCCATGATTCTCAAACCATCAGCTATTTATACATTTTTTAAGAGAACACTCGTGCTGCCTGGGTGGGGAGGCTGGGCTTTTGCTCCTTGGGGTTTTGAGTGAGCCAGGAAGGCAGCTGGGGTGAACACGCATCTCTGGACGTACCGCACAACCCCATCTGCTGTTCGTCCCTGGATGAGACGGCTCTGAAGCGAAGGAGTCTTGGGCACTTCGAAACAGACCTGAACCAATCTAAGTGCTGACCATGCAACAGAGAAGCAAGTAACTATTCTATGATCACTTCATTTCAACAAATGTTTTAAAGAGATAGAATATTAAAAGGCTTTTTAAACGTTCTGGGGCTCTGCAGCCAACTTGGCTCAGCTGGCACTGTGTTGTGGTGTGTGCAAGCCTGGGCCGCAGAGACTGTCCTTCCTGTGGCCCTGGAGCAGGGGAGTGGACCAAGCACAGGGGAGCCTGCTCAGGCTCTCAGCATTGGGATAAAGGATCTTGGCTCTTAGGCCCTACTTCCAGAAAGTGTCCCTGGGCTCCTGTGCCAGGGCATGCTGCCCAGTGACATGCTGGTGACAAGTACACTCTTGGACACTCATCCTCAGACAACAGGTCCCAGCATTCTGCCTGTACAGCTTGTGCGCAGATGCAGGATAAAGGAAGGGGCCATGACCCATGGGAAACCAGCAGGCTGTGGCCTCCAGGATAACCATGAAGACACTCGCTTCTTAGAGCACCGTGTCCAGCAGCAACAGCAGCAGGAGAGCAGTTCCCACTGACAACATGTCCTAGGGCCTCATGGTCTCGTGTCCTTCCACTCTGTGCTACATTTCCCCTCATCTTTCACATCCTGAAGAAAGGTCAGGGGAAGAAGACACAGTCACCATACACACACTCATCCTGTCTTATCACGTCATACACTGCACAGCCCAGGACTCTTCTAGCAAGACCTCAGTAGATGTGGCTCCATGACCTCGTATCTCCAGAATGGTAAGTTAACAAACCTCTTTTCTTTCCATGTTCTGCTCTGTGGCAGCGTGTGCATGTATGAGTGTGTGTTGTAGTGGTGTACAGCCCATGGCCTTGTCCATGCTAGGGAAGTGCCTGACCACTGAGCTGTGCCTCCAGTCTCCATATGTTAGAAACTTCAAAATGGCCTAATACAGGATGTAAGCCTGTACATGAATTAAAACATAGGGACAAAAACAAAAGCCTGGCTCTGCTCTACAGCCTGCTGGCTGGCCGCAGACAGCTCTGTATTGTTGCCTCTTCGCAGAGGCAGGGCAGTCAGAAGGCTGTGACTATGGAGAGCTAGGTCAAAGCTTGAGTTCTGTGAAAACTCAGAGGTGCATAAGCACACCGCTGGCATCAAGTCCTCACTGGCTGTGCTGCAGAACACCGTGGACCGGGAAGGAGGTGGAGCGCTACACAAGTACAGGTACTGCACAGAAACTGGGAAAGTTTTGAGGAGACATCAGATAATAACAGAGGAGATGAAATGAGGATTGTGCAGGACCAACCAGAGCAATGTGTTTCAATTTGTCTGAAATCAAACCTTCTAACAATACTGTAACATAATAGAAAAGTCTAAAACTTTCTTTTAAATGGCAGCATCCCTCAAGCAAAAGTGAAAAACACATCATCTCAGAACTCAATCTAGGTAGCCGGTGAGTTCTGGGGCTCTGCATCAGGTTTTCTCTGAGGGTGGTGTAATTCTCAAGTTTGTAATTTGTCCTGGCATAAAAATAAAAATATGATTCACCCATTCACACTCAATTTAACCCTTGTCAAGCTATAAGGGAGAGCAGCAATATGGTGTTTCGAACGGCAAATGTTGATTTGTGTCAGTTTCAACTGACATAGACTGCTTCCTGTGACTGAGACCCAAGCCAGCACCTTAGCCACAGGCACAGTGACGACTGAATCGACCTCAACAAGCTCTCTGCCAGTCTTCTCAGAAACCAGCCCTTCTGCTTCTAGACTTCACAACCAGAGCTGCGTACCCGGCTCTCGGCACTGCACGGTGGAGTCCCACGTTCTCCACCACTCCTCCCAGACTCATTCAGAAACCTGCCCACCCTAGTGACAACACTATCTTCCTTAACTCAAAAAAACAAACAAACGGCCAGGTGGTGGTAGCACACGCCTTTAATCACAGCACAGTCGGTCTACAGAGTGAGTTACAGGGCAGACTACAAAGCTACACAGAGAAACCCTGTGTCAAAAAACAAACAAACAAAAAGCCAAACCAAACCAACCAACCAACCAAACAAACAAACAAAAAAAACCCAAGTGCTGGAGAGACGGCTCAGTGGTTAAAAGCACTTGCTGCTCTTACAGAGGACTCGAGGTTTGCTCATAGCACCCACACAGCTACATAACAACTGCCTGTAATTCCTCCAGGCCCAAGGGGCCTGACACCATCTTCTGGAATCTGCCAGCCCCAGGCACTCACATGGCACATATACATATATGCAGGAACTACACATAAAAACCAAATAAACAAAAACACCACAGCCAGTCTTTGGCATCAACTTTTTATCACGGCTGGTGGCTGGTTGGGAAAAGCAGACGTGCGAGGGCCGGGTGGGAAGGACAAGAAAAGCCAGTAGCAGAGGCTGTGACGTTCTGGGAAAGTGATGTCTGGTAGGAGCGCTGGTCTTTTCCGCCTGGGCAGAAGGATGCCCACCGCTGCTTGCCAGTCCTCAATGGCCAGTTCTAATAGTGAATGAGAAATGACTTGCCCATGAAGCCGAAGAAACCTCTTCTCCCAGCCCCTGATCTTTCCTGGCTGCTGTTTCTTGTCTGGTCATTTTGTTCACAGTGGTTGCCAACTCTGCTATGGCCCCAGCGATTCTGGCACTGCTACCTGACTCCACATTTAGATTAACTCCGTGTGTGTGTGTGTGTGTGTGTGTGTGTGTGTTACATACCTAACTGACTTCCTTTGGTGTGAAGTCTACGGCTTTAACATACGAAGGCATCTATGGGGCCACAGGCAGGACACTTCCTTGTTAGTCCCTCAGGTCTTCTCCACAGTCCTGACCTACTTCCCCCACCCCACAGGTCTGTGTTTTACAGAACTCTTGGAGACTGGCTTCTGCAACCACTGTGCTGTGTGTGTTACATCTTCTCTTTTCCTGCTGACAGCATTTTCTGGTCCTCATTTAACTCCATGTGGATTATTCTGTAGGTTTCATTTTTCCTTTCTTTTTCAAAAAATATTTATTTTATTTTATGTGCATATGTGTGTGCCTGCTTGTTTGTATGTGCACCACACGCGAGCAGGAGCCCGTAGAGGTCAAAATAAGGCATCTGATCCCCTGGAACTGGAGTTACAGGCAGTTGTGAGCTGCCTTATGAATGCTGGGAAACAAACCTAGGTCCTCTGCAGGAGCAGCAAGTGCTCTTAAGCACTAAGCCATCACTCTAGCCTTGGGTTTCACTTTTCAAGAGTGAAGTCCCAGGAATACAGTGGCTGTGTCACAGGTCACTGAAGTCCGTGGGGTCACATCATCCTTCCTGTATACCAGCCCTGGCAAGAGCATGACTTTGAGGCTCCAGAAACGACCTGAGCCAAGGGTGGGGACACACCTTGAAGACTTTCTGGGGAGAGCATAACCTGTCTTCCACAGTCCGAGAAAGGGACAAATGAACTTTGTGGAGATCACGTGAACCAGCATTGCCCATCCCTTGTCTGTTGCTCTGCTCCTTGGTCTCAGCAGCAGCATCACTGTGGTCCCTGATGACAAGTATTTAACATTTGTGAGCAGTAAGAATACACAGACAGAAAGGGGCATGTGCACACGGGTCACCATCCATCTGTGGGTTCCATCACCACTTAACAGTGCTAAGAAAATCAGCAAATGTGCTCCTAGGTCACACTCTTACACACAAATCTGGTAAGGAAGCCAGCACAATTTGTCATACCATAACTGAGAAGGCACGGACACCAGAGGCTCTACCTCTTTCTACTGCGCCTGTACCAGGCCAACTGACCTGTGTCTGGCTAAGGGCAGCTTGCTTAGCTCCTCAACGAAGCATCACCACCCAGACCCATTGTCTACCAAAAGCCCCACTCTCCTGTGGATCATGCTTTGGTTTCCAAACTGCTGTTAAAACTCAACCCTGCTTGGCAAGGGATTTCTGAACCTCCTATGTGCCCTGCTGGCAGCCACTACTTTTCCATGTCATTCACTGTGAATGAATGTACCCTCAAGCATAGATGGCAATTCAAAACACTAGCCTCAAATTGCATGTAGTGGTCCTCGTTATATTTTGATGACTATTAGTGAGGTATAGATATATTTTACATGCTGCATTTTTGCAATAAAAATGCATTCTGTAATTTTTATATATGGAAAGAGTCAGAATTCCATGGTGTTGTTGCTCCTTCTCCTGTTTCAAGTTACCCTTGTATGTGGGATTCTCTCTGTATGCTGTGAATATGTTTTATTACCATTGGTTAATAAAGAAGCTGCTTTGGCCCGTGGCAGGGCAGAATAGAGCCAGGCTGGAAGAGATACAGAGAGAGTAGGTGGAGTCAAAGAGACGCCATGTAGTTGCCAAAGGAGAGAGACGCTGGAACCTTACATATAAACCACAGTCTCGTGGCGATACACAGATGAATAGAAATGGGTTAGTTTAAGATGTAAGAGTTATCCAGGAATATGCTTGAGCCATTGGCCAAACAGTGTTCTAATTGATACAGTTTCTGTGTGATTATTTGGGTCTGGGTGGCTGGGAGACGAGTGCGCAGTCTCTGCTTACAACTTTGCTGTTCAGCTGAAGTAGTTGTTTTTCTTCTTTACTGGACAATGCTGGGGAATCAAGCCCAGGGCCTTGTGTCCACTGACTGTCTCTTAGTCCACATCCTCACCCCCAAGTCTCATGCTTCTTCATGCCTTTGTGCCCAGTGTTTACAACACATGGAAAACAAATCCCACTGCAGTTTCCCTTACTATGGCATGGGAGGTGGGTGCCAGCGGTGTGCATGCAGCTCTGCCCTGGGCACAGGGTCTGGAGTGGGTTCTCTCACATACATGGAAAGCACTTTCCTAGGGAGACTCACGGAGGACACTTGCTTTTCTCGCCCACCTTAATAAAATTCGGGCCTTGGATATTTTCACACACACTCCTGTGTATCCCAACTTGGAAAACATTCATCTAGTAATTTTGGAAAATATGGGGTTTCCAAAACCTCCCCAAGTTTTTAATACTTCTGATAGAAGTCAGGATGAGTAGAGAGGAGTCAAACGCAGGCCAAGTTTAGAGGCATGAGATGCTACTATTTCAGAAATAGAGAAATCAGAACAGGAGAGAGACATACTTCTCAGTGACCTTAGCAGGCTTTGAGCAAGAGAGAATACAGGTTCTCACACTGAACACCCTGGCTGTTTCTGGAATGGGTTTGCCTGTGACAGTAACTTGGCTGGAGGTAAGACACAGCACACTGAGGACCAACCTGAAGGCAATGAGGTCAGAGTAGAACTAGAGTCTAGCTGTTTCAGACAGACCGTGTGGGCAGCCCTGTGTTCTGGATCATCACAGTCTGCAGTATTTAAAACATTCACAGGAAGGGAGCTTCTTATCATTCTTTTAATATGGCCCCACGCTAGTACCTCTAACACCAAGCCCTTGTGTAACCATCATGAGCAGAGCCTCAGTCAGAGAACAAAGGATCCACATGAAAGGGGAGAAGCCCACAGACGTGAGGACTTCTGAGGACACGAGCAGGAAGAGGAAGACACGCACACCCAGCAAGCCAACAGGGCTCAAATCTTACTTACTTTTCTATCAAATCCAGTGTGACTCCAGGCACCAGACTAACACACTTCTGCATGCAGAACCTGCAGAGAAAGGAGAGGACATGAGAGGCATGAATGGAATCCTGAATATGAGAACCGTCCAGCAGTAAAAATACACGTTTAAACAAATACAGATCTGCCATCTTTTAGGTTTAAGAAGCAAGCCTCAGCTGGCTGTGGTGGCTCACACCTTAAATCCTAACACTCGGGAAGCAGAGGAAGGTGGATCTCTGTGAGTTCGAGGCCAGCCTGGTTTACAGAGCAAGTTACAGGACAACCAGAGATCCACAGAGAAACCTGGTCAAAAGAAGCAAGCCTCACTGCCAGCTGCCAAGTCTGTAAGACTACAGAACAGCATCTGAAGCCAGCAGCTGGAGAAAGGAGATGCAGCAGTCAATGGAGCCTCGTCCCTGGAGAGTAGCGAGGAGCTGAGACTCAGAGCAAGGCTTCTGCTAACAACTGCTGGAGGGGACTGGACTCCCCCACCCTGCTTTTCTTCCTTCTTAAAAAAGCGAGGGGGTGGGGAGTAGTGCTGGGGAGTGGATTCATGGCTTCAAGGCACATAAACGCCGCTTACAGAAGACAAAGGAACATGGATTCAATTATACCATTTTAATCATCAAAAAGCCAAAGGAGCCAGAGCTGAGAGACTTCTCATCTGTGGACGAATCCACCCTCAAAAAGCAAGAATGGAAGTGGCAGGGCTTTATCTAATTTGTGTGTGCTGACAGAAGGCAAGAAGCCATCTTTTTTCCCTCCTGTTAGAGCTATTGGCACAAAGCAGAACAGGATCAATGACAGCACTGAAGAAAAAGGCAGCTGAGTGTTTTTAGTGGGAGAAATGGAAAACGCCTGAACTGTCTACGTTTGAGACTAAGAGCTTCGAAAGCTGCAGCAGGAACACAGCACACGAGACGGCCCCAATCTAGGATGACTCCACTTACAATTCTCGGTGCATTCCTGCAGACTTGCTTCCAACTCTGACACACTGACAAGGGCCCACATGCTTGTGCTACAGGCCACAGCGGGTGGCAGCTTTTAGGCAGTCCGCCATCATGGGTAGAAACTAATGATGCTCTCTACTTCTCTCTCACCCAGGAGTTAAGACAGTCTGTAGTTTGTGCTTATTTTCCATTTATGATGTCTGCACCTTGCATGGGCTCACCAGGTCATTTGTAAAACGTATGTACACATATCACCAATATTCAATGTGCTCAGTACAAAGATCAGGCCACAACTGGGAGACAAGAAGAAAACCCATTATGGGCGGTAAGACTGAGGAACAGAAAGATACAGAAGCAGAAAGACAACAAGATAACAGACAGACAGGATGTGCCAAGTAAATGGCTCCTGCCCAGGACATGGAACACAACTGCCCAGCCATGCTCTCTGCCTTAAGAAACAAGGCTCAACTCAGTGGGAGAAAGTTTGTGTTTTGGTAGAGCTGTTGCAGTCAGTGTTTTATGAATCAAAGAGTAAAACAAATAAACTTGACAGTAGGGACAGCCCCTTTGAGTATACGGAGCTAGAATGCTGAACCTAGCAAAGCTGGTGGCTGGACCCTGAGTAGCTAGATCCTTCTGCCAACCTTAAGAGCTCTTCTCAGCCTCCCCTATAGACATCTTATATCCTTAGAGTCAGCACAGATGCACATAGCTCCAGCAGCATCTCTCTCCTGCTGGGTGAGCATGACCAACCATGACCAACAGCGTCTCTGGGTGAGCATGACCAACCATGACCAACAACAGGAGACACATTTTGGGGTCTGAGTCCTAGTGAGCTGCAACTCCTCATTGTTTTGTCTTCTCGTCCATAATGGATTTATTGACTGGGATGTCTGGAGCCTAGTAATGACAGGATCATTTGTATCCAACTAATTCTTTTGTCAAAAGCAATAATATTCCAGATAACATATTAAAACAACCACTTGCTAATTCCAAAGAACAAACAGAAGAGAAACTGAAAGTGCTGGAACCTTGGCAAAGGATGAGTCATCACCTGTTGGACTGCACATTCACACAACATATGGGGACAGCGGGGGCTGTCTCCCTTGGGATCAGAGATCAGCACTGAAGGCTGCCAGGAAATTGCAAGGAATAACCTCAGACTGGAGGAAGCCAAACCTTTCTCTAGCACTGGCTGACTCATGAACTCCTGACAGGATGTGACTGCAAGGATCCCTGTGGCAACATGAGGCTGGACGTACTAATTGGGGTGAGCAGCATCTCTTGCCCCAAGAAGGCAGAGCAAGGCCACGCTCCACCAATTCGAGGCCCTGAGAAGCCCCGGGGCTTTCGATGAATGCCCAGAGGGATCCTACCTGAGTCACAAACTGTATTCCAGGATCAAGAGTGACACTCTGGAACTAGGAACACAGCCAAAGAGGTCAGTCCCACAAGCAAGCTTCTGGGGAGCTCAGCCCAATCCTACTGCCTACTCCCACCCGACTGGGCTGGCGCTGCTCACAGGTAGGGAGCAGAAGCAGCACTTTGCACTTCCAAACTGGGTAGCATAATGTCACAGGCAGAGAACACAGCTCTCCGCACCAGGGCTAACACTGGTCTCACCTTTCATACTAGCTGCTTCTGCGGGAGGGTGTTCCTGGATAATGAGGGCCAAGAACAAACTGAAGAAACAAAATGACTCAATGCTGGGGATGGTGGCTCACACCTTTAATCTCAGCACCTCGGAGTCAGAGGCAGGCAGATTTCTGTGGGTTTGAGGCCAGTCTAGTCTACATACCAAAATCCAGGACAGACAGGGCTACACAAGAAAGACTACCTTAAAAAAAGACTCAAACAATCCATAAAACTGGCCAGACTCATGTTTGTAAACCAAACACTTGGGAGGCTGAGGCAGGAGGATCATTTCAAGTTCAAGGCCAGCCTGGGCTACAGAGTGAAAGCCTGTCTAAAATATTAAATGAAATAAAATAGGCAAGTAGTTGAAGTTGCTCCGTGTTATCCATTTGGAGGCTGCCACCCTGTCCTGTGCTAAGAGGCAGCACCTACTGTAGATGGAGGACACCAGGGCGAAGGGTCCTGAGGACAGCGGGACAGCAGCAGGTACCTGACGTTCCAGCTGTTGCCAGCGTGGGCAGCATAGCAAGGTGAATTTCAACAACAAAGCCAAACCAAGCCAAACCAAAAAACAACAGAGAGAACATGGAAAACAACAAATAGGGAGGTTTTCAGAAACTGACCACTTTCAAAGAGAAAAACAGAATAAGCAGGAGGCAGGAGGAGCATGGAAGCGCGTATGTGTAACTTCCTGAAGTAAACTAAGAACCAGAATTTTATACCCAGCCAAACCGCCATTTAAATGTGTGGACAGAAATGTTCTCAGCTCAGCTTCAGAAGAGTGGTCATCAAGGAAGCCAGCTGTGGATGATACTGGCGTTAAGAGGGCAAGGGTGAAACCTGAGGTGTTGAAAGACACACAGGAAGTGTTTTGACACAAACCTCTGTGAGGTGTGTTGTCTTCAAAACAAAAGAAAAACACAAACAAAAGTAAAATGTCTGCTGAAGCCCAAACTGTGAAGCCAGATAACACCAGCTGAGCGGACTCCTCTGTGGCAGCTCCCCCACCACGAAGTGTTGACACAAATCGGACTAAGATCCAAACAGAGCCATCCACGGCAGCACCTACACAGCAGCCAGAAACTGGGCTGTTTATCCTGCCTTCTAGGAATGGCCAGAGGAGACACCACGTCCCCCAGCAGGCCAGCTGCAGCCTGCCACCAACAATCAGGTTCCGGCCACTTTAATCCTTGCACCAGACGTGACCTGAGGCTAACCAATCCCTTTCCTATTTTCTACCTCACAACGAACTGGGATTCTTTTTTGGTCTTTGTTTCTGCTACTGCAGCTCTCCTCTGTCTATAAAACCCTTCCCTCTATTCCACTCACAGAAATGCTGTTACAAAAATGAGGCAAATGGAAAAACAGGATAAGCGGGGGGGCATGGGGGCTCCTCACTTTAAGTCCAGTTGAAGGCACTCACCAACAGAGCAGCTAAGTTCCAGCACCATTGCCAGCTGCTGAGGCCGGTCCTCACACCAGCTGCAAACCTGACATTTGCTAAGACTAGAAACCCCACTTATAAGCACCTTGTGCAACCCTAGTGGCTCCTGATTTCACCTTGTTAGGTTAGAATTCCACGCAAGGCATTACCAGAACTGCCTCACATATCAAATAAAAGAGAAGGGAAACAAAAGGTTCCTTAGCAACCGCAGAGAGCTAAGTGGTAGATGTGGCTAATGCTGACAGTTGTCCAAGTCTCTCTCAAGAGCCTGCAGCACTGCCACACTTGGGTACGCCTTACTTTCTGAGAAGCTCAAAGCCACTCACTCGCAGGTATGGTCTCCTCCTCACCCATGAGCGCTCTTCAGGCTGCTGAGGACGGCACAGTAGAGCTGTGTCTCTGGACCTCACAATGACAGACTAGAAGGGAAAGCCTAGTGAGAAAGATGACTAAGAGAACCTGCTGTTCTCCCAGAGGCCCCAGGTTTGACTCTTAGCACCCACATGGCAGCTCCCAACCATCCAGGGACACTAGGCACACAACTGGTGCACTGGACATGCTTGTAGACAAAAGACCATTATACATTAAGTACGCAAATGAATAAATAGATAATGCCAGCCCGTTGGGTAGGGTGGATTGCTCCTGTAACACAAGGACTGTTGCCAGTTCAGTGACAGTCTAGGTTACAGTGGGTGAAGGCCAATCTGGGTACAGAGTAAGACCCTGTCTCCAACGAACCCCAACTAAGGACTCTAAGCGGTTCTTACTCTTTCCCTTTGATGCTAACTTACAAACTTCAGGATTCACTTTCGACTGTACAGAATGGCTTCCCATTGGCAGCTTCTAGGCCTAGAGCCAGGATTAGCCACATGTAAGAAAGGAACCTGTTATCTCAGGAGCTTTCTCTGCTGTAGAACCAGGAAAACTAAAAGAAAAATGAATCCTTTCACTAATAAGGGAAGGAAAACTCTGGCCAGCTCGAGTGTGGAGAGCACAGCTCGGCTCTGACAGGCCTTACCCTTCTCGGCCATTCCCTCTGCCTTGCGGAAAAACCATCAAGTTACATTCCCAAAGCTAGCCACCAAAGTCCAATCCCTTATTGGGACATTTCGTCCACCTGAGGCTGACTATCAAGTCCAGTAAATCAGAAGCCTCCTTTGGCTCACCTAATTAACATGCCCAATAAAACACCTCACCCTAGCGTGGGGGTTTCCCCTTTACCTTTATAAACCACCGTTTTCCTATGGGTCACGCCTGTCTCCTTTCTATCCAGTCGGTTCTTTGTCCTGCACAGATACCCCTGCTCCTTTCCCTTGTTCCCTCGCCCTTCTCCCTGGTCCTCTATCTGTTTGTCTTTGTCCTTGTCCTTTTCCCTCTGGGGAAACTAAATCTCCTCTGTGCCGATATCTTGGTCTTGGGGCCCTGAGCCCATACTTTTCCTTTCAGTGAGAGACACAGAGGCTGGGAAGCAGCAGGCAGCGAGGATGGTGCTCCCTGAGACACCATATTGTCTGTCACTGAACCATTTTCTCACGGCTGTTTCAAATGGTTGAAACCTGTCCTCTGATAAAAAGAAAAGGCACTGCACACAAGCACAGGCAGCTGACAGGAGAGAAGCCGTCCTGAGTTCTACACAAGCCTCTACAGCTCAGGGTGCAAACTTTCAAAGGGGCACCCCCTCTGCCCCACCCACAACACGTTTTTCCTGAGGCTATCAACAGCTGCCACGTGCTTGGAAGAAGAAAGCAACACCCCTTCCTATGGATGCACCTTCTTCTGGCGAGGAAACATGGAATACATCTTGCCCGGGTGGCATGCTCCCACATGGCAGGGCAGAGGGGTCCCTTCACAGAACTGCCCCCAGTCTATGACAGTTTCAGGTTCCTCGCTCCTCAGACTGACTTATGCGTAGTAAACAAGTCGCAGGGAGTATGTGCACACTGCTCATGGACACAGACTAGAAATAAAGGCAGATACCATAGGAAATGCAGTCAGAGGCCCCCTCAACTCTGACCTTCACAGCTTCTCATTTAGGGCAAGGCTTCTTGACTGCACACTGGTAAGGAATGGCCATGCCGTGGCAGCCACCATGCCCTGGAAATCACAACACTGTGCCAGAAAGAAAGCAGAGTCAACAGCAGACAGGCACGGGCCCTATAAGTGCACTTGATCTACTTCTGTCTAGGAGTAGGGCGGCTTTATGGTAGAAGTTTAGGATGGACTCTAAACTTGTTTTAAAAACACTTAATTCTTTAAATTCCAGAGAACCAGCTACTCAGGGCATACATCTGTCATGACCATCCACACCACTTTCCTTTCTGCCCGATCTGTTCTTTCTGTATTAAGAAGCATCACACCAAGTTCTTCTAGGAGTGTCACCAGCAGGAGGTTGGAGGTCACTGGACAGAGCAGACAGAAGGGCACCAAGCAGCCCATGCTCCCACCACTTACCATTCAGCAGCAGCCAAGAGAGGCCAGAGACATGCTGAGAGCTGCTCAGCACGAGGGGCCCTAACACAGGGACTGTGTGGATGTCACCGCGGACTCTGAAATTGCTGCACCAGTGGCTCAGAGTGGCAGACTCTCACCCAAAGTTCCAGTGAGAAACTGTCTGGGAGGATTTGAAGTAAGGCGGGACCATGCACTCCTCCCCACGTACAGGAAGGGCCAGCACTTACAAAGATCAGGTTAGGAAACACAGATAGATTGCTTTCCCTTCCTTTGCTAATGTTTTGTCTGCAAGGAAACCCCTGAGTGCTGAAGTTGGGACACAGTCAGATGGGTGGTACAAGCCCCCATTCATTCACAGTTTACCTCACATTTTAATCTCGGGCTAGCCTTTATATGGGTCTCCCACAAAACACTGTTTTTGGTTTGGTTCTTTTTCCCAGGAGAGAAAGAGCCACCAACTCAGAATTATCAAGCCAGGCAGAGAGATACACGCCTGTACCCCAGGACTATCAACTCAGAATTATCAAGCCAGGCAGAGAGATACACGTCTGTACCCCAGGACTATCAACTCAGAATTATCAAGCCAGGCAGAGAGATACACGCCTGTACCCCAGGACTTGGGAGGCTGTTGTGAGAGGATCAAGAAGCAGAACAGCTTGGGCTACGTGCTGAGGCCCTGGCTCAAGCATCTGGAAGCAGGGCCTTTTTTGAAACAGTTCAATATAATTTAAACCTAGATATTCCTCCTGTCAATTTATTGGTAGGAATAGGGGAAGGGAATGGGGTCAGAACCCTAGCATTCATTCAAGCATGCTCTACCACTGGGCAACATCTTCAGCCTCTCATTAAAAACTTGAAAATTTCCCAGTGACTTTTTGACTTATTCAGGTTTAACTCCTAACAATCATACAAAAAATGACCACACAGAAGGGGACGGTGACTTGTGTTAGAGCAGAGGCAAAAGGCAGGACCCAAGATGTGTGGTCAAATACAAAACAGTGTTTTTACTTGCCAATTAAAAGTTAATTAATGAAAGCATTTGTCATTTAAAAAAGAACTCAAGCAAGAAGGAAACATTCATGTCTCCACCTACCTCTGTTAGCACCTCCCCTCCAGCTCGGGGCAACCAAAGATGTCAGCCCTTAGTCTTCTATCTCTAAAGCACCCACATCCTAAAGCGTCTAGGCCTAAGTCGTCTACCAGGAAGGCATCTATCCTAGCATGTCCACCGCAATGGCTCTGAAGTGCCTTCAGGTCAGAGTGCAGAAGCTGGACTGACTGTCTGCCTGCCTTCTACAGCTGGCAGTTTATATTTGCCATTGCTGTTCTGGCCCTCTAGCAGAGAAAGTAGATGTTCAGAGGGGGCCTAAAGAACCCAGCAAACGGCTAAGTGACAGGCCCAGGTGAGAACCCACCTCTGACTTTACACGTAGGCCTTTCTTGACCATTCCTTCTAGTACCTAGGCTCTCCCCACTAAAGGCAAACTAAGTGCTCAGAACACATCTGAACATTAACATTTCTAACACAGATTTAACATCTTCTAAATGGACCATTCATCAACTATGCAGTTGGTAGGTGCCAGATATTCGGTTGCTTTACGGCCTTTAGTACACTGCCTTAAGAGAAGCAGATGGACATGATTGCAATATAGCCAGTTTAGGATATTGTAGGGAAGTCCAGCCAGAGGCAAAGGAAGATTTTATCAGAGAGCAAGTTTCCTTCAGCAAACAAGACCTACAATCATGACTAGACAGGCGATGGACGCTGGGCTGCCTGTGTGTTCACTTTCTCCAGCAGCAGAAGCCCTTGGCTGGGAGGTGAGAAAGTATTGTGACAAGCAGTCAATCCCTGATGTTCTGGGAGCAGGAAATGAGGTCAGACGAGTTTCCAATTAAACTTAAATCTAGATTCTGTTGTGCAGCAGGTGTGACACACATTTGTCTTGTCCCCTCCAGCAGGTGGGAGGCCTGCTAACGTTTCCTCTATTGCGCTCCTTGTCTGTGGCTTCAGCATCAGGTGTATTCCACTAAGTACAGAGGCTTCTGGAAGCAGATGAGCCTACTGGTAGGGAGGCAGGCCTTTCTCACAGTGATTTATCACTGTAGCCCACAAAACCTCAGCTTATACATGGCCCACAGAATAGAGTCTATCACAGTCTGCGATGGGACACTGACTCTTTGAAAAGAAGGCCACAGTATGCTGACACGACACATGAGCAACAAAGTTAAGATCTACACTCTGGATGCCAGTCCCATTCTGGAAACACGTGCGGAGAATAATCTAGAACAAGGATCTATACTCTGTGAGATGCCAGTCCCATTCTGGAAACACGTGTGGAGAATAATCTAGAACAAGGGTCTATACTCTGTGACATGCTAACCCCATTCTGGAAACACGTGTGGAGAATAATCTAGAACAAGGATCTACACTCTGTGAGATGCCAGTCCCATTCTGGAAACGCGTGTGGAGAATAATCTAGAACAAGGATCTATACTCTGTGAGATGCCAGTCCCATTCTGGAAACATGTGTGGAGAATAATCTAGAACACGGATCTATACTCTGTGAGATGCCAGTCCCATTCTGGAAACACGTGTGGTGAATAATCTAGAACAAGGGTCTATACTCTGTGACATGCTAACCCCATTCTGGAANGAACAAGGATCTATACTCTGTGAGATGCCAGTCCCATTCTGGAAACACGTGTGGAGAATAATCTAGAACAAGGGTCTATACTCTGTGACATGCTAACCCCATTCTGGAAACACGTGTGGAGAATAATCTAGAACAAGGATCTACACTCTGTGAGATGCCAGTCCCATTCTGGAAACGCGTGTGGAGAATAATCTAGAACAAGGATCTATACTCTGTGAGATGCCAGTCCCATTCTGGAAACACGTGTGGTGAATAATCTAGAACAAGGGTCTATACTCTGTGACATGCTAACCCCATTCTGGAAACACGCATGGAGAATAATCTAGAATAAGGAAAAGTGATTTAGGAAGAGGAGCAAGAGACTTGACTCACAGAAATGTAACAATTTTATACTACTGGGCAAATACTTAAATAATTCTGCCTATAAATATGATGGAATACTAATCTTGAAACTAAAGTATCAGGTAGTAATAAAGAATGGTTGTCTTTAGCCTGGAAACCTTGGAAACACAATACAAAGCCATACAGGTTCTGTTTAGTTGAGATGCGTAGTGTGTGGGCAGGAAAGACAGATAGACAACCACAGAGATGGGACTCATTCTTCCAGGTTCGTTCCCACTGCTCGCTCTCGGAACGCTGTGCAATGAGGGAAAAGGAGGCTCCCTCCGTACCCGCACAATGGTGTATGGACACATATAGACCACTGGAGCTGAAGAGTGATGTGCGTCTGCTGCCCTCCTCACACAGCCCATGCCTTGTTTGTGGCTCTCAGGTGCATACTGCAGGTAGAGGGATCGATGCTCAGCGGGAAGAGCAGGGCCCTCTCTGAGAAGTAAACCTTAAACCGGGATAGAGGCAGAGAAACAGGTGATGAGGAATAAGCCTGCGGGGAGCAAAGGGATCCTTAGATGAATGTGTAAGGAGCTGAAGAGGCCTGCCTGAGTGACTGCACATTGTGGGCATAAGCACATGTCACGAACCCAATGCATCAGACCCGTGGGAACTGGCAAAGCCTTCCCAGGTCAGGCCCAGGATTTGGCAATAGCCTTCTCTGGTCCCTGTGTGGATGTCGACAATGTGTGCAAAGTCTAGCAACCACATCTTCCTCCTTCAACATGACTGCATCCTGAGACTGCTCCCAACTGAGACCTCTCACGGAGACTAGCTAAGGGCTGCTGTATGTAATAAAAGCACCGTGTTTCTAGGCTGTGGAGCAGGTGTCCTCTATCAGGGCAAGCACAGCCCACCTGATCCCAGATTTTCTGTCTGTCACGTCTCTATTCCTACATCATCCCTCTTTGGTTTTCAGCAACAAGCCCTTCAAGATGCACCACAAGTAAAAAACCAGAGCCAAGGAAGAGGAATGGGGGTGGGAGAGGTGGCAGAAGAGATCTGTGACCAAGCTGGAGAGCTTGAGTTTGATCCCCAGGACCCATGTGTTGAAAGAATGGAGCTCACTCCACAAGCTGCTCTCTGACATATGCACCAATGGTATATGCACATCTCATCCACAAAACATCAAAGCGAAACCAGTCACAGACAAAGACAGGTGTAAAGGCTTGCCATAGCAAAGAAAAGAAAGAAAAGGAAGACGTGGCCCCATGTAAGAACAGGCAAGCCGGGACAAAGGGACCAGATGCCAAGTGTGTGAGGGAGTGAGCGAGGAAAGCTACAGTTTAGAGAATGGCTTAACTATTTAAAAGCTTTCCACGCCAGAGGGGAAGAGAAAGAAAGGACTAATATCTTGAAGATAGATGCTGTGCCCAGTCCTCACTCATGTTCCTGTGCCATCTTGTGGTCCCTTGCAAAATGAGTCCTCTGGGAAAGCTATATCACAGCACCATGAGGGGCAGCCTTGCTCAGCCCACATGGAGAGGCCTGTGAGCTCTAGGGAGACTATCAGCTGGCTCCGGGGAAGCAGGCAGGGGCGGGCACCTAGTGTGCTCAGCTCCAAATGAAGTTGCAACACTGGGCAGCTGCATCTTAACACCTGGTCCCCAATCAATCACATGCTAGTGCATCCCGACGGATGGCTGTTTTGACTGGCTCTGGTTATTAGCAAGGATGCATTAGACCACGCAGGAAGTACCTTGTAAATGATAGGGTTTTATGCGGTTAATACATAGAGGCCGACACAGACCTCACACCTCCCATTCTACAGTGCTTCGTGGGCAGTCATGTGCTTCTCTACTGCTGAGAAGCAGAGAGTCACCCTCACCCAAGGGGAAGAATGGCGCACTCCAACTCTCAGAGACACTAACGTGGGCTGTTTCTAACAGACCTGATAGGTCAGGAGAACAGCAGGGCAGCACCATGCAGGGGCAGCCCTACCACGCTGGCCATCAGGAGTAGCCAACGGCCAGGGGAGGGCTTTGCCACACGATGGAACACACAGCAAACCCAGCTGGCAGAGGCCACAATACTCACTCTGTGCTCAATTCCAACTCTGGTCAGCAGTAGCTGGCCAGTAAGCTTAGCCCCCGTGGCTTACCTGGGAAGGAGGGACAGGCACCAAACAAAATAAAGGGAGCTGCCTTCCAATAAGCATCAAAGCTAACAACTGGCATGGGAGTGAGAAAGAAAAAGAATGGCCCATAAAAGGAAGAGATGTTTTAAATGACTGCTTCCCTACACACCCACAGAATACACTGCTCCATACTAGCACACACATTGAAACCCACTCTTACATGAAGTGCCTCCAGCAGTCCCCTGGGGGTGCTGGTGACAAACTGCGGTGAAGCTGCAACATCAGGAGCCATAAAGGAGCCCAGCCAGGCTGGGGCGGGCTTTAGCCAGGTGACCTTATAACCAACCAGCTGTCAGGCTCAACATGCCACTACCCCTAACAGGAGAGATGGGTGGCAGATCCTCTGGGCTCTGCTCACTAGGAATGGCATGTACCCAAGTGCGAGGATGAAATTATTGAGGCAGAGTGGTGGTGAAAACCAGGACTTACAAGTCCAGAGAGTCTTGGGTTTAAATCCCAGCTTTGACACTGGCCAGCAAGAACTCAGTAGTTAACTTCTCGTGTCCAGCTGTTTTAACTCATGAGAATAACAGACATTTAAAACCAGAATTATAGAGATTAAACAAAAAGGCCTTAATTTGGTATATAATAAAAATCAAACACATTAGTTTCTTTCATGCACTTGCTCCTCACTAATGAGGAAACAGGGAGCACTTGAGGCCCAGGAAATGAGATATCGAGTCTTTGGCTAACATTGTGGCCTGAGAGGTTTGAAGCAGGAGAATGATGGGCAGGCAGAGAGGCAGTTGCTGAGAAGGACCTGGTGGGAGCCACATTTACACCATGTCCATCTCGGGGGAAAGCCAGGCACCCCACAGAAGGGACAGACCTGGGGAACAGCCAGGATCTCAGTCCAACGAGGTCCTCAGGAAACTGATTAACAGTGTGCTCTTTGATATCTGGGGAGGGCAAGACCAAAGGCAAAGGTTTATGTTTATTTAAGAATCAGCGTTAGGGCTGATGATGTAGCTTGTTGGTAGAGTACACTTCTAACATGCATGAAGCTCAGGATTCAGTACACATACAGGCATGCACACACACACATAGACGTGTACACATGGGCAGGAACTCATACATAAAAATGATCACGAACAGGTACCAACTCTGGCTCAGAGTACGTGATCCAGGGCCCCACTATTGGGCAGGCTCCCTAAGGTTCTTCAGCCATAAGTACTGTGAGATAAATATGCTGGAAAGCCTGGGAGCAGACCTCTCATCTCTGGTCTGGCCTTCTACCGTGTTCTTATGCCAGGATTCCAGGGACAGTCCCAAACAGACCCTAACGGGAAAGCACATTCCCACAAGGCAGTTACAGTCTGTGATTTGTACCCTTAACTACCTGGAGCACCTTTCCACGGGCCAGCAACATCTTTTAACTTTCATTTCATTTATTTGTTCTATTTCTTCCTTCTCTTCTCCTGGTTTATTTACTTGGGAGACAGATGGAAGGAGTCCTTTTCTGCCCTGCACTGTGTATGGCGCCTAAGCAGTCCTTGTCCTTCACGCCTGCGAAGCAGGGGCTGAGATGGTCACTGCCTCTTCCAACTCTCCCAGCATCGAGTCTCCTCTGTGTTTGAAGTGGACAGAGGGCTCCAGCTGCTTTGAGCCAATGGGACAGCAGCATGGCTTTTTAAAGAATGATTTGTAATTGATAATTTTATCTTCATATAAAAGAAACTAAGAATATAAACTATCTGGACCCTCACCTTATAAGCACTGGGCACTCATTCCTTGGCAGAGCCCATGCCACACTAACCCAGGCCCACGCCCCTGCTCTCCCAATTAGTTTTAATTTCCTGGGTGACTATTATGGTCTAAATATACACACTGCCCAGAACTGTCCAACAGGGCTAAGATCTGGTGTGAGGTGTCAGAATGGGCCTTCAGAGCAGCTCTGTCCCGAGAGGACGGCAGTGATCCAGCCGGGCCCTCTCCACCATGCAGACACTGCTCTCACCTCTCTAGACAGCGCCTCACCTGGACTCACGGCACACACGTCTGCTGCTACCTTCACCTTGGAATTTCCGCCTCCAGAAGGAAGCAGGTGAACATGCAAAGGTATGCATGTGATATATTTTAGTCACTCCACATGGCAACTGTCACATAGCTGTTCACTCAGGAACCTGATCCTGTTTCTCATGTCCTGGTGACCATGTCTGCTCTCTGATGCTCAAAGGTCCTGCTGCACTGGGCTGTCCTATCCTCTAAGCTTGACTTCAGGCCTATGGCCAGGACAGAGCATCTATACAGGACTGCCTCCTCCACCTTCTCCATCCAGAGCAACCTCATCCGTCACAGGAGGCCCCAACAGAGAAGATGCTGTGCTCCACTCCCTTCTTATTGTCACAGCACTAATGGAAGCGTGTTGCTCTCCTTTTAGGTCCCTGTTCTCAGCAGAAAGCCACTTGGATCATAAACCCTCACCTGCGCACTCACTGCTAACTGACGCTGCCAACAATGGAGACAAAGGTTAACAAAAAGCAAGAGCCAGTGCCCGCTGTGGCAACCCAGCCACATGGTGATGGAAGTGACTTCTGAAGCCTACGGAGACAGACAGCAGTGCTATGAACAGTAAGAAGTCAGGAAAGCTAACTGTCCCCAGGACTCATTCAGAACACTGTAAACAATGGTGCTGGGCTGTGCTACCATCTGCACAGGTCCTACACGGCAGCACAGCCCTGCATGCCAAAGATGTCATCAGAGAGGAGAGGTGCCTCATCACAATGTAGGTGAGAGGAAGTGAGACTGCTTCTGCAGCCCACCACCCAAAAAGTGCCACCATTCACTGACAGAGCTCATGAGAGCCCATCATTAAATACACAGCCGTATGGACCAGTAAGCTCTAATGAAACACGGCAATATCGCCAATCAAAGTTGTCGGCCCAGGCATACTACATGCACATAAATCACACAAGTAGTCAGACTGACATTAAAATGCCTGCCAGTGCAGTCTGAACACACAAATTGGTAAGTAAGCAGCCCAGAAGCAACTGCTCTATAAATACGGGATCATTTGGATGCTTTGCAGGCACAATTTCCAACAAGCACCAGAAGTAATTTGAAACAAGGTGATGATGGCTGGTATCCTAACCGCAGACAGTAAGTTGCTTTTCTACCACTGTCTGATGCTAGTAAGGAAGGTGGGGAGGCAGGGAGGGAGCAGATTTCCAGAAGCACATTACTATGGCAGTACTGTGAGAGTCCTGTTGTGAGCTAAACTGCATGCAACCTTAATTCTCTTCTGAACACACTATGTTGAGAGCGTGTTCTGTTCACAGGCTGCCCCTCAGCCATCTTCATACAACCGCAGGTGGTGGTGCAGTGGGCCCTGACGAAGACTCCAGATGCAATAAACTGCCCACTGAGAGCACTCCTGATAATGTGCTCCATGTGAGATTAACACAGGGGGGAGTGTGAGCCAGCAGAAAATTACAAGACAGACAAGCTTCAAATCAGGAGCCAGAAATCAAAAGAAAACTGTTCTGTAGATAGAAACATCCACTTACTATATATCTTTGTGGGGAAAGAGCATGCTTTGCAAAGAACCTAGGTGCCTAAAATTGGGTCAGTGCAGTGACTAATGTAAGCAATGGTATCACAGCCACCACTGTTTGGTTCCACTAATGTGGACTATGTTGGGCCTTGTGACAGCTCTGAATGGAAATGAAAAGCGTGTCTTTATAAATGCTGTCATTGTTCTGCATACTATTTCACATGTGTGGGTGCCCATGAAAACTGTTCACAGTCCAGGCCACCTCCTCTGTTTGTGCCTTGCTCCCCTACACCCCCAGACCCTGACAGCGCACTTGTACCAATCCCCGCTTCTGGATGCTGCAAAGTCTCAAATCAGAGAGCACTCTCCTGTGCCCCATCCACACCTCCAACACGTATCCTTCTGTGCTTTCACTGAGGTATAGGCATGTACCTAAGTGGCTGCTACTGTACAGTATCTGCATTTAATTTATTAAAAAGTACTGTGCTATAAATCATTTAATACTATTTGTTATTTTTTTCACTCAACATTTTGCATTTAAAAATACTTAAATCAACTTTAATGAGGGACAATTTGCACACAATAAATAGACCAGCTGAAGACTGCAGTTTGCAGCAGGGACTACTATACTTCTGTGGTCCCAACAGTCTCCACAGAGGATACCCCATTGTCCCGCATGCCCCCACACCACCTGTAGACAGCTTTACGTGAGTGGGTAGGACCCCAGTAACTCTGGTTCTGCTTTGCCTTTGTTTTATCTGGTTACCAGCTAGTCTTCCTGAGTTTAAAATAATATAAACACAATGTAATCTTTACAACTGTGGTGGTGCAACTGCTCTTGGAGGGGTGTCTGTCAGCAGCAGCTGGAACCAATGATTTCAGTTTTAAAGGGTGGTGTCACATTTGAGAGGTCACAAAATCCCATAGCATCTAGCTTTCTAGTTCTCTCTCACATGCAGAATAAAAGCAGTGTCAATTTTTCTGCAACGTATAACTAAGGGTGCAAGCTTCTTTCTTTCTTTGGTTGTTTTTCCTCTACATGCAACTTACACCACCATTTCTTGAAAAAACAGTCCTTCCGCATCAAATTATCTAGGCATCTTTGTTCAGTATGCATGTGGGTATCAGTCACGGAATGGTAGCTTTACACTGAGTGTTAAAGCACCAAGCCTTTCTTTCCCAAACTGTCCTGACTATACTCTCTGTGCTTCCGTAAGTTTTAAAGCCAAGATCTGGACTGGGACAGCACTCAGCCTGTAGTTAAAGTTGAAAAGAACTAACATTTAAAATTACCAAATCTTGGCTGGATGTGGGAGGCTGAGGCAGGAGGATGGCCTCTAACTTCAGGCCAGCCTAAGCCAAAGAGTGTGGACCTGTCTCATACAAACATAAATGCACAAAGCTGGGCCTCCACCTTTACCGCATCACTTTTTGCCTCATCAATAATCTCTGTGATGTTTTAGCTTGGTGAGCTTAGCTCTTCACGCAGTTTGTTATATGCACTCCCGTGTAGTTTAGAATGTTAATGGAAATCAGGTAGTGGTTAGAAGAAAAACAGAATATACAAATGTATCTCTGACTCTGGTAGACTGTTAGCTCCAAGACTCCCACTGTCTTCCCACATGTATAACTGTGCTGCCTGTAAATACCACTCTAATTCCTTTATTGGCAACATGTGTGACTATCCCCCACCAAGCCTTCCTGCAGTGTTTGTCCTCCCAGTGTGGTGCTGAGCCTCCCCGGGTTCAGAGTTCAGAGACAATGTTCAGCCTGCCTTACAACCAAGTCCAACGCCAGCAGCAGTGTTCCCTGATCTTCGTGGTATGCTGAAGAGGCCTGCCAGGGGTGGTCCAGCTGTGTCATGTGTATTCATAGCAGCTCTGATTGACCTTCGTGATGCTACACACCCCTTGCTTTCCCGAGATGAACCACTTGTGCCATCCGCACTTCATCCTTCCTATGCGTCCTCACTCACACTGCGAATAAATCTGCCACCCCACCTCATAGTCCCCATCTGGTTCTGAAGTCACAGCATCTTCTGGTTTTTGGCCTCTGTACGAGGACTGGCACTCTTTTCCTGAATGGTGACAGAACTCACTGCACCCTCCCCTGACCCTTTTCTTTTTCAGTCTTCATTTCTGGACTAAAGGCTTGAGCTGCATCTCATCGTTCGTGTGCTTTCACTGAAGTACTGATTACCATGGACGTATTTTCAAGCTGCATGCCTGATAGCACATTGCTGTAACCTCAGCATGCAGGAGGCTAAGGCAGGATAGCAAGTTCCAGGCTAGACCAAGGCACAGAGATGTTCCGTCTCAACATCAACAACAATAAACTAAAAACAAATCAGAAGGTATTTATTCTTTAACCCAAAACCTTCTCTTTCTAGGTTATTTTTTGGCATTAACTTTTTAAACTAGGGTTTCAGATACGGGATGAGAACCATCGCCACAGGGTATTGTCTCTCCCTTTCATTACTGAGTTCCAATTACACTGTGTGGTCAGAGAGCAAAATAAACATGAGGGAGAGCCTCTGGGCTTACTGATGTCTCTTTCACAGTCTAAGAGATGGTTTTATGAATGGCCCATCCATACTTGAAAATAATGTATAGTCTTTGCTGGGCAGACAGTTGTATGCGCAGCTACAGATCTGAGTGATTATCCCAATTATTAAAATCCTCTTTCTTGCTGCAATTTTCTGTCTATTTGGAGTGTTGTGAACCTGCTCCGGAGGCTTAGGTCCCACTGTCAAGACGACTGCACCCTCATGCCTTCCTGCGCCTTTTCCACAGTGAAGCATTTTGTTTTGCTCCTTTCAATGACACTTTGGACTCTGCTAGCCGCTGTTTGTCTTCTCAGCCCTTTGACTTCCAGTCTTTGTACTTTCTGTCTTCATGAGTCTTGTGGCTTAGCTGCACCCTCATGACTGGGTCCCATAAAGACCGCCTGCCACTCACATTCGCTCGTCTCAGAGCTCACTCTGTCGTCTGAGTTTTCTAGGGGCCACTCTTTGTTGTTTGTTAGCTCCTTCCTGCATCCTTCTGCACACTGAGCTGCACACTCAGCTGCTCGCCTCTAGCACGGTTATATACATCTGGTTTCTTTGGCAGGGATCTTCACAGCCCACGTCTTTCTTTCTTCTTGCCTTTCCCTTTTCTCCTACTCCCAGAGCCATGGCTACAATGGCAGTTCACCTCCCTGCTCTCCTGTCTTCTGAGTAATTCACACCCATCATACTTGCCTTCTCTTCTGAGCCACACAGCAAGACAGCTCCTGAACCGAGGCACACGCCTGTCAGCCTGCCCTTGGCTCCGCCCTGAAGACCAACTTCACTCTGTCTGCCTCTTCTCCATCCACCTTGTCTCCAGTTCTAGACTCCCTCAGCTTTACTGCCCCCTATGGCACCTGCAGTTCAGGCTCCACTGGGGGAGTCAGCGACCCAGGCCACTCTGTGCAATTTAATTCTTTTTCTTATACCAAAGTCAGACCTTCCGTAGCGCTTTGCTCTCATCATAAGAATGTGCTATTTTCATCCTTACTGAACGCAAGTGGAGACTGGGGTGCTAAGGGTGTGTCTGAGTGTCCGAGAAACATTCTCTGAGTGGGCATGTGAAAAAAACTGTAGAGTTTAGGTAGCACAAGGCCACTCGAAAGCCAGTTGGAATCTGTGTAGGACCAGAAGAGAGCTGGTTTGCACATGGCGAAGCCAATTCTTCACAGGAAGACTGCAGGTCATGTTCTTCAGGACCAAGGTCAGAGGATAAGTATAATCTTGCAAGGTCAGTCGAACAGAACTGGGCTATGTTGTACTTTTGTTTTTCTTTGATTTTTTGAAATAGGATCTCACCATATAGACATAAGCTGGCCTCAACCTCAGCAATCCTTTTGCTTCTCAGCCTCTGGCATGCAAGGATTACTTTCTTTTTTCTTTTTTCAAAGAAAGGGCTGGAGAGATGGCTCACTCAGTGGAAGAGAACACACACTGCTCTTCCAGGAGACCTGAGTTCAGTCTCAGCAGTCATGTCACATGGCGCACACACACACACACGCACACACACGCACACACCACATACACACGCGCACACACACGCACACACGCGCACACATGCGCACACACACCACATACACACGCACACACACATGCACGCACACATGCGCACACACAAGCGCACACACGCACGCGCACACCACATACACATGCACACACGCACGCACGCACACACATGCACGCACACGCACGCATACACACGCGCACACACACGGCACACGCACGCACACACACACGCGCACACACACACGCACACACAGAGTCTTAGTTAATTCTCAGTTGCTATGACTGAAGCACCATGACCAAGGCAATTTATTAAAGAAAACTGGGGCTCAGGTTCCAGAATCCATGACCATCCTGAGAGAGAGCATGGCAGAAGCAGGCAAGCATGGCACTGGAGCGGTAGCTAAGATCTCACATACATATTCACAACTGCATTGCAAAGAGAGCTAACTGAGAATGTGCTGGGCTTTCGAAACCTAAGAACCCTGTAGTAAGGAGCCCACATGTTGGTTCCCAGCGCCTGGCTAGCTTAGACCTAAAATAATCACATAGAAACCACAGTATTTAAATCACTGCTTGGCCCACTAGCTCTAGCTTCTTATTGGCTAATTCTTACATATTAATTTAACCCATTTCTATTAATCTGTGCATCACCATGAGGTCGTGGCCTACCAGCAAAGTTTAAGCGCAGCTGTCTCCAGAGGTAGTGGCTTCATGACGTCCCTCTAACTCTACCCTCTTTCTCCCAGCAGACAGCCTAGCCTTTCCCGCCTAGCTAAATTCTGCCCTCCTATAGGTCCAAAGCAGTTTCTTTATTCATTAGTGGAAATCATTGCATACAGAGGGAAATCCCACATCACAGCCCCAGTGACACACCTCCTCTAACAAGGCCACGCCTTCCACTCCTTCCCACAGGGTTCCACCAGGTGTGAAGTAAGCACAGAGCCTGAACAAGGTCACAGCACTTAGTGGGGACAAAGGAAGTCTGCCTTCTAGCAAAGCTGTACAACTTCAGAGGATTTCTCAGAGGACAGATGGTCTACTACTGTCAAAACTACAAATCTGGTGTTTGCAGAAGCAACTCCTGCAGATTCTGGGCTTGTCCTCGACAAACAACATAAAGCGCCACTGCAGTGTCCGAGGGACACGCGATGGCCAAGCACTCACACCTTCCTTACACAGCACGCCGGGCTGTGCAGGGCTCGGGAGAGGAGAGCACAACTGGCCGTGCTGCAGCATCTTCAACACTGCATCGCTAGCGCCTCGCTCCACAAAGTCAGCGGCTTCACTGGGAGGAAGGAACTGTTGACCTCACTCCAATTCCAAACAAAGCTGCCATTTCCACTAACCAACAGGAGAACTGCATGCTGTGCAGTGTAGTCGGCATCTCCCGTACAGCTTGTCTCGGGAAAACAGACTAACTTGGCGTTAGAACTTCCAGCACCACAGAAACATGTCCATAATATATTCAAAATGGTATTATGCTACTCAAACAAAGAAACAGAAAACAGCCAAAGGAAAAAAAGCATGTACTTCGGATTCTTATACTATACTGATGTATATGGGAAGGGGAGAGGCAATGACTTACAGAGAAAATTATAATCGTTCACTTAAGAATTACTGAAATCAGCTCTGAAAATAAGACTGAGGCAAAAAAGAAAATCAAAAACCAGAACAACATCTTCCAACAAGTGCTTCTTAATCAAATAAGGCTCATCAACAGACCCGCTGACGGATGCAAGCATGCTCTGCACATGCGAAGCTCAGCGCCATCCGAGCTGTTTATCAGGCACGTTCTTTAACGACCTTGCTTATATAATGAAGACAGCAGCTTTCAATATGATCGCGGGAGCAAGGGGGGGAAGGTTCTGATCTCTCTCTCCTAGGTCGTGTGCACCACGGATGATACGGCTATCATTTTTAGCTAGCTTCTAGTTTCGTGTTTCTGCAGCAGAAACTGGCAAACTACGGCTTACAGATCAAACCTGGCCCAGTGATTTCTTCTGTAAGTACTGTTTTACATAAGTGCAGCCATGTCTGCGTCCTGTCCCTGGATCCTTCGTGCTGCAACAACAACAGAGCTGGGGCTTCTGACCTAAGCACCAGGCCTATTCCACACCTAGCTTCTCTGATACGGTATGAGAACTACTCTGAACTGGCCTACCGTTATCTCCATAACTCTGGGGTCAAGGACCAGTTTTTGAGGTTCAGCACAGAAACAAAGACTGAGAATCAATAAGCCAAAAAGCTGACATTTGCTGTGCTTTGAAGATAAAAATCTTGGTTATTCCCTCCCATTTTGCACTTTTCATTAATTCTCTTAAAAAGATATAGTTGATTTTCGTTTAAAACTATAAAATTTACCAAAAAAAAAAAACAAGAAAGAGAGGAAAAAAAGGAATAGTTGGGTGGTGGTGGCCCACGCCTATAATTTCAGTACTTAGGAAGCAGAAGCAGGTGGATGAGTTCAAGGCCAGCGTGGTCTACAGCATGAGTTCCCTGTTACACAGAAAAACCAAAACCAAAAAAAAGACTTTAAAATGGGGTGGAGGGGCAAACCCAATTCTAAAAATATGGGTAAGTACTACAAGAAAAAAGATACCTCCTCTTCCATCAGAAGGAAAGTGAGTTTCCTATCTCATCTGCCACGGGAAGCACAGAGCTCAGTAGAGTTTCATACAGTCTCACTTCAGTGTCTCCCGTTGGTGGAAGATCTGCCCACCTGAACCACCACAGCTGCTCAGGCAGTGGCAGTGAGGACCGCTGTCCCCAGCCGCAGCATAATGGTTTCAAAGGTCATGTTATGATAGCTATATTAAGTTGGTTTTTACTGTGCTTCCTATTAAAGCTCAGTGCTGACTTTAAAAAATTTAACTGTGTCCTCAGTCCAAAAAGTATGTCAGGCAGCTAAGCAATGACACATGATTTGGGCAGGGAAAGTCCAATCAGTGCTGCGCAGTAGGGTGGTTAAGTCCTCAGGGATGCACAATCCTGTAGGCACAGCCCTTGCCAATGTGGAGTGGGAGGGCCATGCAGGACAGATCTGGCACAGGCACCGCTGTGTCAGGAACCATGGGTGAGTCCAGGCCCAGTCTGAAGCTCTGGGAATGCCCGTGCCACCTTTCTTCTCACCCTCCTTACACATCTACTGACCTGCCTGCAGGTGTACACCGAATACATGTCTATTCTGGATCCAGGAAACCTCCAACAGAAGAGCTGGGGAGTCTCAAGGGAGAGGCAGAAGTAGCCACGGAGCCAAGCATGCAGCTCTGTGGGGTCCACTGTGCCCTGGCAACTCTGACACACTGCCACTCCAAGCTTCCTGCTTGCTCTACTAGATAAGATCACACCTACTGGGAATCACATCTACTGGCTTTCCCTGGTGATACCAGGGGGTCATCTTACAGATAACTCTCCAGTAATTTCCTACACCTGCTCTTTAGGCTATCCCCAGAGTCTTAGCTGATGAAGTCATTCAATGCTCCCACAGCTTAACAAAGCCGACCCTCTGCCACGACTACCTCCTCTGGAGCTTTCCCATCTGCTGGGGCTGACCTGTTCCTTCTTCTAGGTGGTCTGGCAGGGTGCACCTGTCTGGATGCTCTTTGCTCCTCTCCACCCTTGGATGGCAACCCCACTTCCACTGCCAACTGCTGTAAGAACACTTGGTTATTCACGGCCTAGAGGAATACATCTGACCCTTGGAACTCAGCAGTTTCTGGTGCCATGAATGTACTTAGTCTTTGGTCGAGAATTGCCTTAAAACGTTAACAGTATCTTTGTCTTGCATATAGCACCTATTTAAAAAGAGTCTTTCAGGCCACATCCCCTCTCCTCTACTGGAAGATCAGATGTCAGGGGCAGCATTTCTGTCTGCACATCTGCAGTGCTCAGCCTGGCCTCCCTCAACACCAGCTGGAGTAGCATGTTCTGCTTCCAGGAAACGGATCAAGTACACAAACTCCTAGGTAGCTAGGCCCACACATGTTCTGTGGGTACTCACTCGTAAAACTCCCAGTGACCAGACACCGAGCTCAGACAGAGAAATAACAGTGCTCTCACAGACTGATAAATGCAAAGACCTGGAGACAGGGGATAGTGCATGAGCAATAATGCTCTGAGTAAAGCATATCTGGTGCAGGAGCTGCTTCAGATTCCTCTATCTAGGGCCTTCAGCCCTTGGCCATATAAGCCTTGTGCCTTCCTCTGTCTCTTCTGCCTCCCCTGGAATGTTGACCCATGTGTATAGTGATATTTTATTTGTATTTTAATAAATAAAGCTTGCCTGAAGATCAGAGAGTAAAACAGCCACACTGATCAGCCTTACAGACCAGGCAGCGGTGGCACACACCTTTAATCCCAATAGCCACCCTAATTTGCCCTAGAGAGGGAGGACAGGAGGAGACAGCTCTCACACACAGTTTCATTCTGAGATTCCTGGATGCAGGATCACCATTTCAAACTGAGGTACAGGTAAGAGCCAGCAGCTGGTTGTTTTGCTTTTCTGACCTTCACGTCGAACACCAATATCTGGCTCTGGGTTTTTATTAATTGTGCTACACATGTGTTCCCAGTGCAGCTCATCTACCTGCCCTTGGCACACCTGTGCTACCTTTCCTTTCAAACTAGACAGAACCAGTTCCTTTCTTCTCAGGCCCTTAGCCCTCTTTCTTATGCTGTTTCTAGCTACCTGCAAGCTCACTCACCTCCTCCCTTATGTGAGTTGCACCTGCATTTTGTTAATTCTGCCTCTTTCAACAACAGCTAGGTTTGAGGGATGCTATGCTCCGTGGGTATCTAGCTCAGTCATGTGAGGCTATCCCACTAGGTGTGAAAGAGAATGCCCAGGCCTAGATTTGGGCACACAGTTGCTGGACCTCTTTCCGGGAAAGGCAGCGCCCCTCACAGGCATGAGAAGGAAGCCTGGACTTTGTGTGAAGACAATGCAGTGAGACCACTCTCCTCCTGCAACCTCGAGCTAGCTAGATGGGTCTTCCCAGGGCTGACCACACTGCTACCACAATCCTAGGTCTACACATCTCTACAGCTCCTGAGTTTGGGGAAGGACCAGGAGACTGGGAGTCTGGGCTGGTACTAAAGACGAGTAGGGTAGTGTGGAGAGTTGGACACGCTCCACTTGAGTGGACAAGCAGCCACGGTGTTCTCAAATGCAGGCTAGGTCTGGTACACCACATACATGTCCTTGGAGTACTCCCCAGGACCCAGATTCAGAGAAGCGTGGCGGTAAAGGGGCCTCTTTTCACTGCTAAGAATGAACTCAGGTACTATACTTCAAGCAAGAACTGCAGTGACTTCTTTTATAGAGACCTTCCTCCTCCCTAATAAATGGACCTTGCTGGTGAGTCTGATCTTGGTGCTACCTCTGGCTACTCCCCTTAATAAACAGAGATGTGCACAGGGTGCTCTTGGACACCACAAAGCAGCAAACTGCACGTGACCAGACCCAAGGGAAAGGGTTCTATCTGCCTTCAGACTACATCCAGGCAAACACCCAGGTGCTGAGATATCAAAACACTGGGCACATTGCTGTGACCAGGATAACGTCTTGAGTCCCTGGGATGGGGACCCAAACTATAGACCACTTACCAGCGCAGAGCGATCTTGATTGGAGTGGTGAGGCAGGATGTGAACAGGTCAGCTGGGAGGTCAGGGATCATGGGCAGGAGTTCGTGTGCCTCACAGGCTGCCAGCTGGATGCAGTTTTTCATTGACGGAGGCAAGGGCATCTGGGCAAGTGGATGGTTTGGGTTAATTGCAGCTACCTACAGGAGGACACAGAAAGATAATGGCTTAGCTAACATTCCTAGAAAGAGCGCTGGGCATCAAAAAAAAAAAAGGAAAACAGCACCAAATGGAACCTTGACAAACCCTCCACACCCCTTGATGGTGTCAGTGTTCACTGGCCAATCTTTCATGCTGACCTGTTTAGGTTGAACATTCAGTCCCTAGTTCATCATGATATTACTTTGGAGGGTTTAGTGGCATAGAAGATGACCAGAAGTACAGAGACGGAAGGAAGGATGCTGAGTGTGTGCACAGTAAGGCAAGTTAGAGTGATGGTTTTCTATGTACACCCAATGTTCTATGTTCTACAAACAAATGAGTACTTATTTTATAAAGGAGATAAAAGGTTTGGATAGATTTAAGCATGGCCCCTTTAAGGCAGAGAAAGCATGACATGTTTGGTATTTCCCTCGGTGACATTTGGTGAGGTGAAAGCCCTGGACCAAAGTCATGCTGCATGGAAGCTGAGACGGAAGACTCAAAAAAAAATTATTGCACAGTTCAATAATGTACATATTCTCTTTTCTGACTTAAAACCAAGTCAATAAAGTGTTCACCTTTATTTGTATGATGTGACATCTTGCTCTGTATCCCAGACTAGTCCTCTTCCTGCTTTGTCCTCCTGAATGCTAGGGTTACACACAGGGAGGAGGCTCCATGTTCAGTTGACAAAGTGAAAACCTCTGAATAAATAATTTAGTGCATTCAAACATTGGCAAGTGACAGGACTGGCTGCCACAGAGAACTCTGGACACACTAGATGCAACTATGTCTCGTGTGCACTGTGGCTCCTGCCTCCTGCTTCATATGGTACATTTGCGTGACAGCATCTGATCTGTCAGGCTCTGCTGTCATTTCCAGAAATAATGAGACTCCTAATTCCCACGTTTGACCAGTAAGGCCTGTAAACGTGACATGGGGACTGCATGTGCACGGTGCTCTGCCTGCTCCTGACGACACTGCTGCGTGGAACATGAGCTCAGAACAATTTTGCTTCCTGCAGCGCCCAGCTAGAGAAGCAGAGCGGCTGTGAGCAATGGCTTGCCTCAAGCAAGAGTGCGATGCAGACAATGATAGCTGCTCAGAGGCATGTGGCCCTGAGGAAGAGAAATCCCTGGAGCCCCAGGAGTGTGGGCCCCAAAGCTATTTGTCATACTGCAAAGGCAGCTCAAGGGAGAGAGACCACGGAGCAGAAGGGAAGGCAGACTACTGGCATCTGAATCCTCATTAGTGGGCCTGCATGACACACAGGTACCTGAGATAACAGGGAACTCAGACAACACGGACTACACAGGCCAGCAGCTTGCATCAGCACTCTGTGGGCTGACTTGGCCATAATGAAAAGCTATCTACTGTGGAGTCCCAATTAACCCAGCCCATCTTGGTTGAGGATCTAGCAGAACAGTTCTGACTCAAAGTTGGTGAACTTTAATGCCCAAAAGAACCTACTCCCTGGTGCAGATTTTTTTTTTTTTATTTATAAGGTCATTTGAGAACAAAGGTCCTTCAGCCTTATGGACTTAATTAACTCCGTAGTTTGTATATAAATCCCATGAGACAAGACACCATTGCTTTTCATAAAGACAGGGCCACATAGGCAATCCTGATGGGCACTGAGGAGGACGGGATGAGTCAGAGAAGTGCCATTCTAGGCCTCACAGCCACCCTCCCTCCTCACTGAGGACCCCTCCAGCAGCGCGGCTCTCCGACTTCTCAGCGCTCTTACATGCACCTGCTCATCTACTTAGCCACTGCTCTGAGGAGCTAAGTTCTGTCTCCATTTGTAAACAATGCCAGCAATTAGGAAACATCTGACTGTAACCTTAGCACTCAAGAGGCTGAGTGAGGCAGGAGGACCACTTTGAGTTTAAGGTCAGCCTGAACTACATACTGAGGTGGCTGCTTGGGTCCGGTTTTAGGACTTTTCTTGGCCCACTGCTTCTGTCAGACAAGTGGTTCTCAACCTCCTAATGCTGACGCCCTTTAATCCAGTTCCTCACGCTGTGACCCCCCCACACCATAAAATTATTTCATTGCTACTTCACAACTGTATTTTTGTTACTGGTACGAATCACAATGTAAATATCTAACATGTGACCCCTGTGAGCACTGCTCTAGACCCTCGAGTCTAGCTGAGGCACCTGATGCCAGGGTTTCAAGCAGCAGGCTCTGCGCCTTTTACATCAGATCCACACAGCTGTGCTAGCCCCTGGACATACAAAGTTAACATCTCATCATCAGTAACATCATCGGTGGCATCTTCAATTGCTCCAATGGTGAGTATCAAAAGCACATTTTACCAATAAGCCTCTGCACTACAGAAACATTAAGCCCAAAGCCAAAATTCATACACTTGTATACACAACTGCAAAATAATATAAGTCATTTAATAAAAACATCAGTTTCTAGGTAAGTAAGTATAAATTCTATAAAATACAAAATATGCCACCTTAAATACTTTATATTTTGCATCACTGGGGATCAAGCCCAGGGTATTACAATTGCTAGGCGAGCTCTATGGCTGAGCTCTACCCCAGCCACACGGGAACTAAATGTGCAGTTCAGGGTCCATTGAGTAATATTGCCGAGGATTCCTTACACCAGAGAGAAGGAAGGCAAGGCCATGTGTAAACCAGGGTTCTGGATTCTGGCTGTGTAAGCTAAAACAGACGGGTAAAGTCATAGCACTGCACAAGAAACTGTTTTCCAGGTCTGTCACATCCGCCCTGCTCTACAGGGTGATGGTCTGGACAGATCTGCTCATGCAGGGTCAGGTGAGAGCCCTGGAGCCTGCAGAGGCAGCAGACGGACTGCAGCCTCATGGACGGGCACTTGGGAGCAGGTGGAGCTGTAAGTGCTCTCCAGTGTCCAGTCTGGAAGAAAGGGACCGGGAGCAAGCAGAGAAGACGGCCTCTGCACCTGGGTAGAATCCAGGATGGCGGCAGAGGCAAGGGCCGAGTCGTGCAGTGTTGATCAAAGCCTTAGGGACGTCTGTCTGGAGCTGCTGGCAGACTGGTATTGTTTTAGTAAGCACTGCTAACGACCAACAGTCAGGGGCAAACGAGGGCAGCCGACAGATGCAACAGATGATGAAGTGAGAACCACTCCAGGAAGGAACGGCCAGTGACCCGCAGTCTAAAGTCACTTCTCACTTTTCCTTTCCAGAAAAGAAAAGAAAAGAAAAGAAAAGAAAAGAAAAGAAAGACAATAGTAATATTTTATTTGTGTTTTAATAAATAAATAAAGCTTGCTCAAAGATCCCAGTGCAAAGCCAGCCACACTAGTCAGCCATACAGGCCAGGCGGTGTGGTGCATGCCTTTAATCCAGCACTAGAGAGGGATATAAGATGGGAAGAGCCAGGAGCTCAGGGCTCAGTCTACAGTCTGAGGGCAGGTGGAGATCGGAGATCACTGCAGTCTGCGGTCACGTTGAGGACAGGATCACCCCTTTGTTTGTCTGAGCCTTGGTAGAGGTAAGAACTCTCTAGCGGCTTGGCTGTTTTGCTTTTCTGATATCCAGTTTGAACCCCAGTATCTGTTTCTGGGTTTTTATCAATGGGTATTTATCATTTGTGCTACAAAAGCCCTTGTGGGAAGCTGGTCTATGAGCAAGGAAAGGCCTGGGCTTGGGCACAGGCGAACCATATTTATAGAAGATAAGAAGCGAGCCTCAGATGACTTCTGTCAACCCAGCACCTGTGAGCTGCGCTGAACCCACGCGACAGTTCTGCCTCGGGGATAAATAGACTCAGTGGCATTTTTCTAAGAGGCATTCAAAATTTAAGACAAAGGATTTAACCAATGACTAATCCTTTCAGATTTGCTAATACAGGAATAAAAATCCATTTACACATGTGAGTTTCTTCCCATACATTATCTTAGCTTTAATTTTTATCTAAGATATTGGTCCTTTAATGGAAATAATCCTTCAGAAGGCAGCATGCATAGATGGCTCATTGCTGGGCAGCCAGGCATGGTGCGAATGACCTAGTCAGCACCAGAGCTCCTGAAGGACTACGGGAGCAGCACTGCCGGGGGTTTCTCCTGGACAACCAGGGGGCAAATGCTCCAGAAGAATCTTAGGACGAATTCAGCCAACCAGCTCCAAAGCAGGTGCTGCTCCAGCTCCAGAGCAAGGCCAGGAGCCTCCCAGGTCACGCACCAACCTTTAGGGCAGCACCCCCATTTCTTATTGTTAAAATAACCACTGAAGTAGAGTGGTTTTGTCCTTTCCCACACACGGAGTGACAACTTTACAATAAGATGAGACACGGATGAGTTCCAGAGTCCCAAGAGGTGCCTTTCTGACTAGTTCTACCTAAACACAACCTTGATTCTCTATTTGGCACTGCATCACGTTGGACAGCCTGCAGCTCAGAGGGAGCTGAGTGGAGCTACGCTACTTGCCCAGCCTCATTAGTGTTCATGTCTAACAGGTGACACACTGTATCAAAGAGAGCAGAAGTAGAATTTCTGTACACAAGTCACAGCAATGTGTGCATCCAATAGTCAATAACAACTTAACCAAGTGGTTTGAATCCACCAGGAACTGAGAAATTTTGGCCAAGGGAACAGAAGAGCAACTTCTGCAGGATAACAATGCAGCAATGTCCTTCAAGGGCTCCTAGAGCCTTGTTCTGCAACAGTTTCTCACAATTATTCTGAGTTTACCTCAATGAACCGTCCATTATTTTAAAGCCACTTAGCTGCTGGCAGTTTCGGCTTCTAAATGCTCTCAAATCATTCTACAACTCAATGAACATGTTAATTAGAAATGATAAGCAAATTCCACTCCCAATCATGCCGGGATTGAATCAACAACTGAAGAGAAGGAAATGGGCAAGGCTCTACAGCCAAGTGCAGATGAAGCTAGACACGGAGGGACGACTTAACGCCCCCTCCACCCTGAGCTGACCAGCTGCTGCAGGCCCAAGGAGGGAGGTGTCCAGCCTTATCTCACTGCAGAGGCACTCAGTAGCAGAGGGTCTCTTCTGTGTGAGGTCCAGCATAGCATGCACAATCACAAATGTCTCCTCCATACAGCTGGGGGCTCCTGAAGGCCACAGCACAGAGCAGGCTCCAGAAGATGGACTGGCCCTCTGAACGCAATGGCATGGTGATCTGAAATGTCCTGGTGACTTATTCTAGGTCTCACACAGGCAACTTCTACACTCCAAGTTTAGGGTAGTCATCATCTTTCTGCCAAGGTCTTTCTTGGAACTCACAGCTTCTTCATCTGTCTTCTGATCATCTGAATGAACACAGTATGTTCCCGTGTCTCCTGGATTAACCCATGTGACTCTCCCATCACTGTCAGCTGGTGGCAGAGGCCATCTCTCTTTAGCAAGGTGCTGTATACCTTGTGCTGCAGCAGAGTCTCCGGCGTGACCTCTGAGCTGAATATCTAGTAAAGATTTGGATGCTTGCTGCCCATCATCACCTGCAGCCCTTCTGAGTTATCAGTATGAGCTGACTCGTGGGAGTCGTGGCTTCTTTCAGAGAGTGATAGGAGCTCAGTGGCAGCTGAAGAGCTGAAGGTCGGTGCTCTCCTCAGTCCTCAAAGGGCAGTCTCGTGAGCACCAGCCAGCCTGATGAGCACTCACTCTCTCTCCACCTGCTATGACAAGCATGGACTCGGACAGCAGTGCTGCAGCACCACAGAAAGTGTCTGCACATGTGTGTGCACCAGTGCATTATGGGTGGACCACATCCATGCTTAAATCTGCAGGTGTGTATACCCTTCCCTCTATGGTGGTCTGGGTTCTTCTTACCTTCTTCCAGTGGCAGGTGACGCCTCTCCCTTTCCAGTGACCACTGTCCGTACTCTCTCCCCATGTTTGGGCAGATGTTCCCTCTCAAACCAACTTGAGGACCACCCTCATAAACAACATTTTCATGTCCCCCTTCTTGCTGCTGGGTTATTCCATCAGCAAGTGTTTATATGCTTCAAGGATGCACACTTAAAACAAATTTTTAAAAATCTAAATAATTAAAAATAAAGAGACAAAAAAACAGCAAAGAAAAAAGGCCCACTCTCCATAGCCTACATCACCCGATGCTTCTCTGTTTTCCTCTGCTCCCTGAACATTCACAGGCCTAGCTCCGAATTTCCCACTCCCCCTGCTTGTACTGAAATGCCCTTGCTAAGCTCCTAGTGCCCAAGAATAGGTTGGAAGATCTCCCTTCAGCCCTTTCTCCCAGGGCCTCTCACATTTTTGGGCTGACACTGCACAGAACTTCACAGGTTGTGGCCTAGCTCCTCCAGCTTCACACACTCAGTGGCTTTGGCTATGGAGATTCAGGGACTTTCCTACACTTTACAGAGCCAGGGGAGTCCCCCAAGAGACTGTGAACTCCAGAAACCAATGCAGAACTCTTGCTCACACACTTACATCTCTAGGCAAACTCCAATACCATAGTGTATGAGGTTGTGTCCTTCTAACCTGCCCAACAAGCTCACCTTCACACCCTGCTGGACGGTACTGCAAAGCACTCTCTCACTGAGAAATCCTCCCAGCTCTCACCTTTAATTCTTTTCATTCCTTATATCGTACACCTAATTCATAAGCAAACTGGTCTTACTTCAAGAATGTGAGGTACACATGACCTCCTTCTGCTGTTATTATTGAGTTCAAGCACCATTACTTTTAGACATTGCCACCTGGACTGATGCCACCAACAGCCCTGCTCAGCATTTGGACAGACCACACGCAGCTACTTGAGCGATATTTTTTGATTAGCCAGCACTTTTCAGCTGAGGGCCAACCAACCACATGTGCTGTGCTGGACAACAATGCTCTCTGCTCCTCACCCTCAGGAGTCCTCTCTTGAGAATCTCTACGATCCAAGGGTCCTGCACTGTGCCTCTGTGTAGTAGCTGAGTGTCAAACAGGAGTCCACTCAAATGAGTGATACAGACGAGGTCTGTAGGGAGCAACTCCCACCCTTGGACACACAGCAATAGCCATGTTTATCTCTTCCCTCACAGATATGAGAAACAGTAAGATCATCACAATCTAATAGAGAATGATCAAAATGGAACAAAAAAGAAAAATTATCCTGGGGGAGACAGATAACTTAGAAACATACTCGGTATCCTGTTAAAAATCTACAAATTACAACATTTATAAATTAAAGAAAATAAAGATAGCACATAACAGATGCTGGCTCGTTTTCCCTGCTGCCTACGAACGATACGCCACGGTAGCAGAAAAAAAGATGGAGGACATGAAAAGCTGATCTGTAGGACAGAAACAGGCATGGCTTGCGTGCCCACAGTACCAAACCCACAACCCCAAACCACCAAACTCTTTGCTGAAGCCACGACTGTCACACGCCGCTTGCCCAGAGGACACAGCCAACAGGAAAGTCATTTTTAACAGGTATCCTAAGGATGGATCCATGGCACTCAAAGTGACCACCACCTATCATGCCAGCAATCAGGGAACTGAGGCAGTCAGATGGCCACGGGTGAGAGGCCAACCTGGGCTAACCCGTGTGAAAAAGAAAAAGAACTCTCAGGTGGCATAGAAGACCATAGCATTAATTGTGGACATGTCAAATGTCTGTGTCCCAGGCTCCACACTGGCCACACTGCAGCCTCACCTACAGCTTTAGCAAAGGAGTCTTCAATTTTAAAGTAGGTAGGAATTTCTCAGTCTGTAGGATATATACTCTGAGAAAACCTTATGATTATGACATCAAATATTTTTGTCAGAATTCCTAATTACAGTGATCAACAGATGAGAACAAACACTTCTTTTCACATCTAGGATGTCCAAGTGGAAAGCAAAGAAGACAGGTCATCCACACCCAGTGATGCTGCAGGATTAGACCCCACAACAGGGTCAGACGAGAGCACAGCACACAGGAAAAAGCCTTGCATTGTGTCAACAGCAGAGGAGAAAAGCCCCAGAAGTGGGGCTGAATTCAGACAAGGCTCCTCCTCCAACAAGACAGTGCTTCTCTTCATCCTCAACTCTGACCAAGTCCATTCAGGGCTGTACATGTGCCAGGCCTCCTGGAACAAAGCTGCGTGCGGTATGTCTCTGAAATCCAAACCATAGCTGCCCCTTACATCTCAATCACCTACCAAAACAAAAAAGAAACTGTTGCATGGATTTCAGACCAGCTACACCATGGTCTCAGCAGTGAGAGCTGCAGCTACCACAGCTATAGCTATGGCAAGTAACATGCGGACCACAGCACCAAGGCTGCTCTAGCTTACAGACCAAGGTGCACATCAGGAAGGAACACACTCCTTCCCTGAGTTCTGTCTGGATGATGGCAAGAGTCCTGCTGGATTCCAGGCACAGCTACGAGGAACTTCTCTGCTGAGGTGAGGAGAGGGGAGTTAGGGTAAAGATAGCTTGTGCCTGGGTTACAGTAGAGGAACAGTGAATGGCGCACACAATGTGGCTGCCATTCCTGTGAAATAATTGAGTGGCCATTCCCACCTTATCTGTCCAGTCCTTGACAGGGTTCCAGAGAAAAGCATACATTCCCTCCTCCTGGAGACAAAGAACAGCCTGGAGCTGGGGTGAGCAGGCCACAGTCAGGAGGATAAAACATCAACAGAGGGTGCCAGGGAGGAAAAGGAGGCTGGTTTCCGCAGGCCCTACTCAAGGAGTAATCATTCGCCTTAGAGATCTTATTAGTGAAACAGATAAACTGTAATCTGTCTAGGATCCAATCGTGAGCTCTCACTGCTTACAGCTTTCCAAATGCAAATGTTCTGGGCCCAGGAAGACTGCTGTCATCCATCCTCCAGGCTTGGTGCCTGGGCTGCACTAGCAGAACAAAGCCGAGTAACAGGAAGGGAGAGGTGAGTCCAGAACACGGTGTCTAGAGCTGCAGACAGCCATCAGCAGGAGCAGTTGAGGAACACTAGTGCCGAGGGAGCCCGGAGCCTGGAAGTACCAGCCTCTAATACAAAGGGAAGGAGGGATCTCTCCAGCCCCATACTTGGCAATGTCTGCCATCTTTCAGAATTTCCACACACCAAGCACAAGACTTGACTACAGCTGGGAACAAAAGATAAATATAAGAAAAATCACGGGTGACAGAAATCACAGCTGGGGAGATGAGAGGCAAAGGAAAAAGGAGCTAGCTCAGAGCCTTAAACATGGAAGGTACTAACCACAGCTGCTGAGACTCGAGCAGACCTGCTAATGACAACATTAATGCAGCAAGGTTATTACTATTAATCTACTAACTAACATAGCATTAGAAGCATCAAACTGGCTTCTAAATTTGTAACTATGCACCCCACAGATAAGTGCAGCTCTTAGACCTCATCAGAAGTTTCTTTGTGCTGTGAATATTAACAGAGATGCACAAGTAATCAAAGTGCAAAAAGTTAAGTGTCAGCCAGGCAGCGGTGGTGCATGCCCTTAATCTCAGCACTCGGGAGGCAGAGTAGATGGATCTCTGCTGAGTTTGAGGCCACCCTGGTCTACAGAGTTCCAGGACAGACTACAAACAGAAACTCTGCCTCAAAACAAAACAACACACACACACACACACACACCAAAAACAAAAGCAAGGATCAGTGAAGTGAGTGTTTGGCCATAAAAGGGACATCTACATCACTAACTTCACTCAGAGACCACAGAGGAAGAGGAGGTGATGTGGGATGTCCTTCTGTGTATGTGCTGCTTTTATTGGATAATGAATAAAGCTGTTTTGGACAATGGCTTAAAATGATAAAGCCAGGTGGGGAAATCAGAACAGAGAGATATAGCGAGAGTAGGCAGAGTCAAAGAGATGACATGTAGCTGCTGAAGGAGAGAGTCACCAGATCCTTACCAGTAAGCCACAGCCTCGTGCCAATACACAGATTAATAGAAATGGGATAATTTAAGATGCAAGAGTTAGTTAATAAGCCTGAGCTAATAGGCCAAGCAGTGTTGTAATTAATATAGTTTCTGTGTGATTATTTGGGTCTGAGTGGACAGGAAACGTGTGAGCAGCCTCGGCCTACAAGGAGGTGGAAAGACTGTTAGAGCCAGAGGCCAGGGAGGACTTGAAAGAGACAGTGTCCTCTGGACATGACAGGGCCACTGCACTGATGAACTCACAACAGCTGTGGTTGCCTGCACACGACCTACACAAGATCAAACCACTCAAGAAGACAGAATGGAGCAGGTATGTGTGTGTGTGAGTGTGAGACAAGCTCTTACCCCTAACTGAGGAGCTACTGACAGTTAACGGCTTCTGGGAGTGGGAGAGTCAATTTTCTTTAAGAGCATGGCCCCAGTTGATTGACAAAGATGGCCTCACACCATCTTTGTATTGGGGTAAGACAAACTGGATTCAGTGGGCTATTTAAACAGAGCAGGGAGACAGGGAAGTAAGTGATGGACGGGTCTGAGAGGAGGTCAGGGAGGAGCGGTGTGGTGAATATGATCAAAAGATATTACATAAAATTCCTAAAGAATTAATAAAACAGTATATTAAAAATATAGCCAAGGTCACAAACCACAGAGAAGTTAAATATGGCACTACAACTGAGCAGCAGAGAGAGACAGAGGCAGAAGAAGCTGGCAACAAGAACCCGTCAGCTGAGAGATTTCTCTTTCGAATGCACAATCAGACAAAAATAAACGTTAATTACAACTAGCAGACTCTCCACTATCAGGCCTCCATCTGGTTCCTAATTCACTTCTTCCAACCATGTGGGGTTTGGAGATCAAAACACATGCTGTCGGGCTTGATGGTAAGCATCTTAATCCACTGAGCCACCTCGCTCACCCAATTACCCCTTTTTTTTTTGCAACCGGGGTCTCCCTAACTCCCCCCTGGCTGGCTCTGAACCCACCATGTAGTCCAGGCAGGCCTTGAATTTGCAGCAGCCCTGCTTTGGCCTCCTGAGTTGCTGGAATCACAGGTTTGTACTGTTGGGCCTGCAGATCCTCTAATCCTTAAGGAGAAGCCCCCAATGGCAGCTGTGCTTCTAGACTGCAAGAGCAGGAAGCTCGTGCACCAACAACCTAGGCTGTAAAGAGGCCGGCAGTGCCCCTGCCTGGGAAGGGAGAGCCAAGGGCTACTTTACTCATCACAAATGTAATCTTTTAACTTTTAAAGGAGACATAATTATTTTAGTCAAAATTAAAGCACTTATTTTAAAGAACAGTGAAAGCAGAGAGACTTAAAGGCTTTCTTTAATTTTTCAAATTACAAAACCACATGATATAATAAAAAATAAGAAAGGCTCTTGAGTGGCAGATACCCATTTCCTGGCTCTGATGAAGCGTCAGTCTGCTGCAGTAACTCATGCTTGCTGTTATGAAGCTGCCTTCTCCTTTACCTCCAGTATTCCTCTGAGAGAGACAAGTACACAGCAACCAAACCCCAGGGTCCCAGAGCAAGCACTACACCACTAGAAAACGAAAGCAGATAATCAACCCTTAAAATTTATGTCACTCATGTGTGTGTTTACATTTATTATTTGGGGGCTTTTGGTCCACCCAGCTACATTTTGGTGTTATAGTTAATCATTTTCATGCTTTTCTGCCCTCCCCCCAGGCTCCAGACATTTTCCCCAATTGGATCTTGGCTGCCGCAAGGACAAGGAGGTTGTCATTCCCATCCAAGTGAAAACCAGAACAGCAGCAAAATACTTCATTCCAAAAACAGGCACAAACCAATTACTGAACAATTTCTATCAGTTCACATATTGCACAACAAAAAGTATCAACAAATATTGCAAATTTACAAAGAAAATGGCCAGCATAGAGACGGGAAGCGTGCTGGATTAGGTCTTTAGTTACTGAAAACAGGTCCCACATAGCATAGACGGGCCTGAGGTTCTGGTCTGCATCTCCCCAGTACAGTGCTGGGATTACAGGCATGTGCCACCACACCCGGGTCAGAGGAGAACACACCAAGACGATAACAATTTACATAGAACTATTTCTCTATGTGAGAGTAAAATGACCAACCAACACTAAGGTATTAGCTGGGAGCCAATTTTATAAAACTCTATGATTCTAATTTCCGCTGTTTATGCAAGAGACTGAACAATGGCCAATAATATTAAGTGTGAAAGCGAAACGCAAGCTCAGGCTACACTGCAATTATAAAGAGAATGAAGATAAAAGCTGAGCTAATTATGAAACACATGGCTTAACACGGCACCTCATTCCATGTACCACTGTTTCCTTCGTTTGATCTCCTTCATGATGAATGAGTCCACTCAAACAGGCTTCTTTTTAAAAAAAAAACTTCTAAAAGATGATGTATGTAAGTCACTGTGCTGCACGCTAACGAAGTGAACAGTGTTTGTGGCTGATTAATCCTTGGCAACATACAGAGAACACACATAGTCCTAACAGAGCAGCTCCACGGCACTGGAAAGTACACACGTGGTCCTGACAGAGCAGCTCCATGTCGCTGGAAAGCACACACATGGCCCTGACAGAGCAGCTCATGGCACTGGAAAGCACACGCGTGGCCCTGACAGCAGCTCCACGTCGCTGGAAAGCACACACAT
>LOEQ01003324.1:215747-231420 GCA_001685075.1 Bramus lutescens
CTCCAGACACAGCCCCTCAGGTGAGTATCAAATAAGAACACGTGATGCCAAGAGCTGCACTAGGTGCTCAGAACGTGGCTGCCTTTGGGCTTCTGGTTCCATGTTCTGGGTCTGGTTTCATGGGTGCAGTGAGTTTGGAGAAAGCCGTCTGAACCTGAGTGTGCACTTGGATTAGGTGCAGACTCCTGTATTTAGGACACGCTGAGCCTCCTGCATGCAGACAGTGCCACAACAGAAACACAAAAGCAGACGTAACACAAAGCTCGCAGCTCAAAGAACCTTTGTAGTTCTCTGTGCCTTGTAGTTAGCAGACACTTGAGCATTTGCTAATTGACTTATTAGTAAAGTACTGCCTACTGGATGGAGTGTAAATCAGAGATGGCCTTTCAAGGATTCCTCCATTAATTAGTTGTGTAACCTTGAATGACTAATTTTTGATTGAGAAAATACATAATAGCAAAAGGGCTACTTTGAAATTAGGAATGGCTCTTGGAGATTGTATCTTATTAATCATAATGTCATCTCTCCATTTTATAATCAGAGGCAAACACAGTACAGGGCCTGCCTCCTCTCTGAGTTTCAGCGCAAAGCTTGGCCACTAGGCTGTGCAGAGCTGGGCAGGTCCACTCCAGGGACTGGCTGGCTAGTGGTAGGACCTTTCAGCCCCGGAGTGGATAGGGTCCTAGGGCAGAAACTATCACCCACAGCTGGCCATGTCCTCCCTAAAAGCCTCACAGCCCATCCTGCTAGGATCCATGACTTAAAATACAGCCTCCGGGTTTACGTCCACTGAAAAGGAGGGAGGGGGGACTACAAGTGGCTCCGCTATCCTTCCTCAAAGGGGACCAGGGACACTACCTCAGGACACCAGCACAACAAGACAAAGAACACAGTGTTCTAAACCATCAGTCTCCAAAAGCAGAGGATCCAACTGCCTCTTGAGCTATGCAACAGCCCAAAGAGCCACTGGTCACAGCTAACCCCAATCGCCCACCTCACCTGGAGCTCCCAGCTAGGCCTTCCCAAACCAGGTCACGATCTTGCAGTGATGTTACGGGTGGACTGGAAGTGGTGTGAGTGTCGCTACCCGACACTTCTGGGGTTCCAGTTTGGTCTGCCCAGTTAGTAGCAGGCTCTGTAGATGTGCTCTGCAATCCACAAAGTCGGGCCAAGAACAGACAGATGCACTGAGATGGATGCACTGTCTCAATTGATCTGCAGCCTCTAGGCAATGGGGGCAAAGTGCTCCAAAATAATTCTTTGGAGTCAACAGAAGCACCATGACTCTGACAAACCTCTGCTGGCACCCAACTACTCCCCACTTGCAGGCACACACCCCACCCAGTTCCAGCATACTGGCTTCCGTTCGGCAGTCAGCTTTGCATCCTGCCGTCAGACAAGCACAGGGTGCACACCATTTAGTGGACTGTTTTCAGTATTTTTGCTATAGCATTTAATGTCAGCCGTAAAACCAAACGACCTCTCCCTGCTTTTCTGAAAAGAGACAGGAGTCGTTTCCAGAAGGCAAACAGCATTTTTAAAGCAGAGGAACGGGGAACAAGGACGGGAAGAACAAGAGCCCCAAGAGCTTTTAATTCCTGAGGACCAGCCAACGAAGTCTTTACTCTTTGGCATTCGCAGCTCATGCCCTACCATCTGCAGAGGACAGGTGATAGAAAGGTCTCTGTCTTTACTTTCTCCTCAGAGACCTGACTGACTCCGTCATGTGCTCAGGAGGTACAAACAAACAAACCAGAACCAACAACAAGCAAACAAACAAAAACGACAAGCACAGGTCTAGTATTCAGGCTCCATCCAGAGCCCTCATCTGTGAGGCCCAGCTCAGGCAGCCACACTCCCAGCTTCCAGCAGAGCTCTGGGCTATGCTTCAACAACTACCCGACAGACCGAAGGTCTAATTTGTTAGCAGAATGAGAACATTGTGCATTCTACTACCTGATGTCTATCAGACATCAGTCCTGAGTGCACAGCAATCCCAGAGGCCAGCAGGCTCAAAAACAGCGAATGGGGCACACTTGCTGTGCCCCTCCTTCAGCTACACAGGTGGATACAAGAGGCACTTGGTACCCTGTTGTGCTTAAAAAAAAAAATTTTAAAAAGGCAGGGGGTACTGCACGGGGAGAGACCCACTTGATACTGTAATGTAAAAATTCTTCTGTTGGACCGTAGACCCAAGCTTGACAGTGTCAAGAGGTGGAGCATGCAGGAAGGGATTAAATCACAAGGGCAGAGTACCTAAGGCCAGAAATGGAGACCTTGTAAAAGGGGGGGCTGCAAACAAGGAGCTAGACCCTTTGGCCCTGTCCCACCAAGTGAGGACAGTAACCAAGACATCATCTCAGAGGCAGAAACCAGACACCAAGCACACCATCTGCCACCACCTGAATCTGAGTTTTAATTCTACAGAATTGTGAACCATAAACCTCCATGTTTACTAATTGCCTACTCTCCTGTATTTTCTTACAGCAGTACAAACATACTAAAACAGCTCGCGGATGCTGGGGTTGGAGTTGAGGCATGTCAAGTAAGCTCCCGCCAAGGGCCACCAGTCTTTGCCTGGAGCTGAGCCCAGGGTCCCAATAAATCCCTTCAAGCTGTGAGAGAGATGGTACCATTAGCTCCTCTCAAGCTACTCCCCACAAGGGGTAAGCTGTGATCTCATCTCAGGAGAGACTCCTTGCGGTGGACCTAACCCTGAAGAGTTCCCAAGCAACTCACTGAACCAGGGAAAGTGTTCACTGCTGTTTGCAACTTGAGACTTCCCCCCACCCAGGGCATCAATGGAATAATGGATTCTGAGCATCAACTGAAGCAAGTCATTAACATTCTTATCCCATGTAGTCAAGTCACAACAGCCCAGACCAGCTTCATCTCTCAGTAAAAAACAAATATGAAACTCTCAGTTTAGAAAAGGCATGTGTCCTTCTGCACAGATTAGCCCAGCTGTGATGCAGCACTCAGGAGGCAGAGGCAGAGGATCTTGAGGTTGAGGCCAGCCTGGACTACATAACAACACCTGTCTCCAAAATGAAAACCCTGAATGGGGCTGACGGAAGATGGGAGAGAAACATCTATCTGCAGCTGAGGTGTGAAAAGCTCCCGGAGAGAGTGGTGGTGACTGCTGCTCAGCCCTAGAACTTAATTAACTATATAGACCAGAATGGCCTCAAACTCGCAGAGATCCACCTGCCTCTGCCCTGTGCCAGGAGTAAATGAGTGTGTCACCATCACCCAGTTTTACAAAACTGAACAGTCATACTTTACATAGGTTCCCAACTCCGCCAGGTACTCGCAGGACAACCCAGGGCAAACTCTTCTTTTGTATCTCATTTTCCTCAGCTTCAAATACCAACATTGTGAGATATATTTCAGACTAATATTTCAGATATATTAATGTTGTCCTATTTTTACGACATGGTACTGTGAAATATCTTTTACAAGATGTCTTTTGAAAGCACCGTTGTAGTCATATGAAGACAATGTAGAAATGTTGGAGGTTGTCTATAATTTATTTTCATTAGCAGTTGTTTTGAAAAATTAAACATTTGCATTTGGTTACAAAGCAAACAAACAAAAGCAGAGGGGACAGTGAGATGGCCCCACAGGTAGACGAAGACACTTGCCACCAAGCCTAACACCCTGGTTCCATGTCCAGGACCCACGGGGTGAGAAAAGAGAACTGGCTCTCACATTTTACTTTGACCTCCTCATCTACACTGTTGCATTGTATATACCCATGTGCACACATGTAAATGCAATAAAATGTTTTAACGTGGGATTCAGATGGAGATTAAATGAGCTAATTAACTGGGAACTGCTGTAAACCATCCTTAGCACACTGTAAGCATGAATATGGCTACTATCATCTATCGTACATGGCATAATGCTTTGCTTAAAATAAATCAATTTACCTTTTCTGTAAATATATTTACATACAAATATGAGCTATTCAATATTTTAAAAGTGTGTATACCTACCATCATATACCATGTACAGGCACAGCCATACACCAACAAATTTTAAAGGGAAAAATATAGAAACCTAATATTTTATTAGGTTTCCTTGAAATTTTTCTCTATTATAAAATAAAGGTCAGTGCATCTAAACCAACAGTTTGCATGGTAGGTGCCCATGGGAGGGGCTGACACTTACCAATCCAGCACTCCAACCGTGCACAAGGCGTGGTCTTCACCACGTCTGGAGGATCCACGCCCACATTCAGGCACAAGACCAAGGCCACACTGACAGTCTTCATCTGGAAGCACAACAGAAACACAGTTTCAACGTAAACTCCAGAGAAGTCCAAAGAGCACGCGCCTCCTGCTGGCGCTGTCCCACTCAGCCACCCTTGGACTGCTGCCATGCCCCAGGTTAGCCCACCTCTGAGGACTGGGCAATGGGCTGAAAACGGTGCATGCAGGAGCTTCCTTACAATGAATCTCCAGACACAGAATCAACTGGTCAGACACAACACATCTTGAAGAGCTCCGTACACTATTCTTACCTGTGTTCCTGGCCCCCAAATTCAGAGATCCACCTGATTCTGCCTCCGAGTGCTGGGATACAAGCACCTTGTACCTTCTGCTTCCTGGCAGACCAACATCATCTGATATGCTTCCTCCCATCCCTGTTTCTTTCCCTCTGCTCCAACTTTAAGAAGCAGCCCCACCCACCCAGCAAATCTTAGCCCGTCCTTCACCAACTCACACACAGTGTGCCAATCACTGTTCACAAGTGCTAGAAACATCTCAGGAAACCTGAGATAAAGATCCTGCAGCAAGCACAGTATGGCACACACCTTCAATCCCAGTGTGGAAGAGTAAGAATTTGAGCCTGGACTGCACAGTGAGACCCGATCATGGAAAAATAAAGCCGGGGTAGGTTGGGGTGGGGGGGTGCATTCAAACAGAGCACCAGCCCTTCTCACCCTCACCATCCTTAGAAGTACCAGTGCGCTGTATCCAAGTTGAAATGTCTGCAGGTGTGTTCACTCCAAATCATCATCAATGCTCCCTGAGCTCCAGTCATGCCCTGCATGTATGTGTAAGGACACACGGGCCAACCAGCCTAGATGCAGGCTGCACATCAAAGCTGTGCTTCCCGGGTGGCATGGGACAGAGCCACACCCTCTGTTACCTGACATCCTCCACCTCCGGGTATTCGAAGCCTTGGTCCTCTCTGCCTGGGACACGCCTTCTCCAGCCTCACCTACTCTCTAAAACTTTGTCCTTGGGTCTCAGGTACTCCCTGAGCACCCCTCGCTACACTGCATCAAAAGGAAGCTCGGCGTCTCCCTCCTGGGCAGACGGCCCAGACCGAGCGCTGAGCGGGTAAGCATGTGCTTTAGCCTAGCATATGATTCTGTCCCACATCCTCCTTGTCAGTTTGTCTGGATAGTATTCCGACAAACGAGACGAGGTGAGGATTCTCCCCTCAAAACAACCAGCCACTTGTCCCAGTCTCACCCAATCCTCTCCCTGACCTCACACAGCAGGGCTGCCAGCAGGTAAATGATCCACTGACCAGCATTCCACTATACAGGGGCCATGCTTGTGCACCTAACCTTCGCCTTGTGAGTTAGGCACTTTCTTATTGCTATGACAAACGCCTGACAAAGTTAATTTAAAGAAGGGAAGGCTTATTCTTGCTCACAGTTTGAGGGTACAGTCCATCCTGGCAGCAGAAGCATGAAGCAGCTGGTCACATGGCATCCACAGTCAGAAAGCAGAGAGTAATGAACTCTGATGCCTCGCTTCCTTTCTCTCTCTCTATTCAGTCTGGGGAACCAGCCCAGGGAATTGTGCCACCTACACTCAGGGTGTGTTTTCACTCCTCAGTTAAACATTTCGGGAAACATCTTCACAGACACAACCCAGAGTGCCTTTCCATGGCAATTCTAAATCCACTTACGTAGACATAAAGATGAACCAACACACCTTACATAATAACTGAAGGCCAGGTTTTCTTCAAAAATGTTACTTAAGTTATTTAAACCTGCTTTCCAAACTAATCACTTAGTCACTTAAATTTTTTATTTTTATATGTATAGCTGTTTTACCTGCATGTATGTACTGTACGATATGTGTATGTAGTACATGAGCCCTTAGAATTGGAGTTGCAGGTGGTTGTTAGCTGCTATGCAGGTTAACTCGAGTTAACCTGCGTCCTCTAAAAGAGCAGCAGGTGCTTTTCATTCACTAACCTATCTCTCCAGCCCCTTGGTCACTGTTTAAATCACGCTGGGATTACAATTAAAACCGCACTAATATTTGAACCAAATGTGTCAAGAAACACCTTTTCACATACTCCCCTCTCAGACAGGCACAGCGTCTCCCCACTGGCCAAGTTTCCTGTCCACTCTGTCAGCGACACAGAAAGTGAAGGAGACTTTGCAGTCTCCTACCCAGGAAGCCCTGTATCCCATCCAGATCATCCTGTCCTCCTCAGATCCACTGCCCATCACAGCTGCTTCCGGCCATTTGCTCATGTTTGCTAAACATGTGACTACACTGCCTGGACCTCACCCTCTCCCACAGACTGTGTGTCCTGCCTCTCTCTGTATTAGGTCTTGCTGGGTTGCGCAAAACTTGTGAGATAAGACTCCTAAAGCAGCACAAAGGACAGCAGTCGCTCTCTTCTAGCGGCTCCGTGTGTTTCAAGAAGTCTTTTGTTCAGCACAGATGCTAAAGGTGAAATCAGTCAAAGGGTAAAAATACCTGCATTTTCTAGTTAGCTTCCAATATGGAAGTGACCATCAATAACCCCACAGAGCTGATCAATTACTTTACTGCAGACTCAGCCTGAGGACAGGCTGTCTAAAAGGAGAAGCTCCTTGCGAACATCTCTACCATCCTAGTGAGACAGCTCTAAGCCTCCTCCGCTGCTGTAACAATGGAAGCTACAGGGTTTCCGTAAAGCACAGAATCAGACCTTGGACCAGGCTCCCAAGTCATGGCTTTGCTCAGTCGTCACAGCCCTCCTTCTCCACAGACGCAGCAATCCCTACAGTTTAGGTTTCTCTAATATTACAAGACTGGTTCCCCGCTCCAGGCGTCCCTTACTCAAAACCATCTACAGTCAGAGGGTGGTACATGGGAAATGAGAAATAAAGAGCCCACAAGCTCTGACTGCACTCCACCGGGAACTCTCCATCCTGTACTAGAGGTGCAGGTTCTCCATTAAGTCAGCTGACAATGTCTTTGTTATCAGACAGTTCCCAAGCACAGAAGAGCAAACTGCCAATCAGACAAGACAACCTCTACACTTGTGGCATGGCACACTCATACACATTCACAAGGGGGGCGACCTGTGAAGGAGAGGCCCACGTGCACAGAGCCTTCATGAGTGACGGGACTGCTGCGCTGTTCTGCTATGCTGTTGTCGTTACACTTTCCGTACCTCCTCTCGTTTACAAACAACCTCATAACAGGTATTTACAAATAAGAAAACACAGTCCAGATAAGGGCTCTGTGTTGTCCTGAGCTTCTGGCAGCCACTGAGAACACATTACCAGAGGACCAAGGGAACTACCACAGACTGATTCCCATGGCTGAACTCTACCCACAGGTTTCTTGTTATGTCCTTAAACTAACCTCCTGCTGCCCAATGAAGTCCAAAGGAAAGCCCCTTAGCTAGAGCACTCCTGAAGAGTGGCTCAGCTGCAACTGCCCTAGCAGTTTGCTCTCCCAACACCTCACCCTGCAGCCCTGTGCATCCAAAGAGGAAGGAAGTGATGAGATTATCCGGCTGCTGCTGGCTCAGTGCCTTGCCAGAAAGTCTGGAATTGCTCTGCATGTGCCATCAGCAGTGGCATCTGCTCATTACGCTATGCTAACAGGCATCTCAGCTGTAACTTACACTCACCTGAAAGGCACAGGAAGGGGGGAGTAAAAGGGTGGCCTCGAAACTCCCATGTTAGAGACACCTGGTTCTCTCCCACACCAGGAACAGAGAAGGGAACCAACGCATTGATGTAGCAGTCAATCTGACTTATTTATCATAGTTCTCAGTAAATACGAGTTAATTACAAAAAAGAGAAATGTTCCTCCAGAGCTGGGCAAATGGCTCAGTTAGTAAAATGTTTACTGCACACGCACGAGGGCCAAAGTTCAGATATCCGGCATTTGCATAAAGCAGGTTTTGTAACTCCAGCCTGGGGAAGGCAGACAGGAGGATCTCTGCACTCTAAAGTTCACTGGTCATCTAGTACAGCCATATTGGGGAAGTCCCTATCTCAAAGAAAGAGATGGAGGGCAATAGAGAAAACACTCAGCACACACACACACACAGTCAGTCAGTCTTATGATTTGGGTCCCTCAGACAAAAACACTCATGAACACAGTGTCCGGGACACAGCCCAGCACGACTGTCAACAGTGCACCCCATACTCAATGCGACACTCTAGAGGCAGCTCCCCTCTCCTGCCAGAGAACTAAGCAGCAGCAGGACTTGGCCTGGGCACTGGGATCAGCATATTTGCTCACGTGATGTATGCTTTCTATAAAATAACACAATCTCAAATACACTAACACATAAGTTAGAAAAATGGAGTCTAGTCTAATGCCTAAATGATTCCAAATCTAAACAGATTACCACTAAATATTATTAATCCAATCAAGTGTATCTTATTCTGCACATTTTAAACATATTGGCGTAGACTGTTTAGACTCTTAAGTTCAACTACACCTAAAATGTCTTTTCAGTATTTTATTTTATGTATATGGAATCTTATTCCAAAAATTCTAGATTAATGATTTTTAATACAATTACAGAAATGTTTTCCTCTAAGGGCTATCAAATTTAATATACCAAACACTACAGGATACTGCATAAAATAGCCATTTGGATATTAAAATACTTCTTCTGAATGGAATATAACATAAGATGGCATAATTATGTCTCCAGAGCTTAATTTTGAATTTGAAAAGAATGTTACTTTGAAATCCAGGCCAGCTGGCTCAAACCTTCAATCTCAGCACTTGCGATGCTGAGGCAGGAGGAAAGCCATGAGTTTAAGGCGAGCCTGGGCTATGTAGTGAATTGCAGAATACCCTAGACTACAGGAGACTGTACCTCAAAAATACCAGAAAGAGTATCATTTCAAGAAACTGTATAAATCAGGTGTGGTGGTACACACCTTTAATCCCTGACTCTGGAGGCAGAGGCAGAAAGATCTCTGTGGGTTCCAAGGCAGCATGGTCTACTGAGCAAGGTCCAGGACAATACAGAGAGACACTGTCTCAAAAATGAATAAATAAAAATCAAAAAGAGGGAGGAAGGAAGGGAGGTTAGGAACTGTGTAAGATCTTCAGTGGTTCCTCCCAATCTGTCACCTTCAGCCCAGCTGTCCATTTCAGTCTGTCCAGAACAGGTCAGAGGAAGAGCAGTTCACTCGCTACAGGCCTCACGACCTGTCTCTTCTGGGCCATCCTGGAAGTCACCCCTGGGATTAGGTCCCAGTGAAAAGTTAGGGAAACTTTCATTCTAGGTGTGGAAAATGGGAGGCTGTGGTTATTAAACTTGGTTTCCTTTACAGTCTCCTGGCGCCAGCTATGTTCTGAAACTCAGAATTTTTCAAATTTCAGAAATTTGGAAGCCTACACCATATCTCATGACAGCATGTATTTAAGAGCACTCTCCACGGAGTAAATGGTTTCACCCGCAGACTAGTCCCCAAAACGTGTGTACACAAGGGAGCATCACTGTGGTATCTGGAGCATACTGATGTCTGCTACCATTCAAAGAATGGAGACAGTATTTCAAGGGCAGCTGGCTGACAAAGCCATCTACTGTGTGAAGGCATGGGTGAGCAGCTGCTCCGCCAAGCTTGAATGGAACTTCACAGGCTACCACGCCTGACCTCTAGATGACTCCACTGTGCAGGTAAGAAACAAGTGAGTGTCGCTCCTGACCTGTGTGGTCTGGGTCTGCACTGAGTGAAGCTCCTGCATCAGCAGCTAAGGGTGTGAAGAGACACCAAAAGCCAGCCTGAGGTCAACACTGGTGTCACAAAACATTGTTCACCCACTTGTCTGAGGACAGAACCACCCACTCCCAAGAGTCCTCATTAGGATTTGGAGCATCAAGAAACCTGAGCTGGGATGAGGTGACACAGATGCATGATTTATAAAGGAAGTCAGAAACTCGACTGCACAACAAAGAGGAGGAGAAGGAACGGGAAGGAGAAGCCAGGCTGCCCCCACTCCCATCCAGACACCGGAGAGGCAAACAACAGGCCCGGAGCAAGGCAAGCGCATCCACCTGAGTCTCCTCCCGCAACAGGAGCACAGCAGGTGCTTGGGAGACCCTGGTTGTGTTTTAAAAATCCTTCTGCTCCTTCAATGGGAACAGGAAACAAAGAGAAGGATACTGGAATTTATAAGCTTGGTTTATTACTCTGAGCTTAATTTTAAGTGTGCTTTTCTTTAAAGGCCAAATTCTGTTCAAATTACACTGATTTTAAAGTCTATTTCTAGCTAAATAGAAAAGGCAAAGGGGAAATTCGCAGCATCACAGCCAGTGGCAAGCTCAGTTGCTGCCTCAAAGGCACACCTGGGCCCTTCCCACGCACAACACTCAAGAGACTACTGACTGCGTTTGCTTCCAACATAAGAAAACCTTAAGATACTTGTTTTCTAAAAGTCAAAATAAAGAACTGTATACAAAATAAGTTTTAAAAAATTATAGGTCAGTTTATTCTAGAGATTATAATTATTTAAACCTACTAAAGAATGCCCCTCTTAATTCACACATACACACATGTACATACATATGAGCACACACGTACACACAGACAGACACACACACACACATCAATGTAATATTAAAAGCACAAGATCTCACAAGGCATTTGGAAGGGAAAGGTGGATGACCCCTTTTTCTGCTTTTTACTTGGCCCTTCAGGAAATCTGCTGTCTGGTTTCCAACTATAAGCACGTTACTTCTAAAGAGGGATATAAAAATGATTTACCACTGTAGCCAAAAACTTCCTTCACAAGTGTGCGTGTATACACATACAATTTTTACTGCTGGGAAGACACAGAAAATAACCTATTTGTTGACTGAAGGCTTGATTTGTATTTGATGTGCCGTTAGAGGTGCGGCCTCATCCGAGAATGTCAGCCCTGTGAGAGTTCCCCTCACAGGGCTGGCTGGCTCCTTTTCTGTCAGGCTGCTCATCCACAGCTTTAGGATGACTAATACATTAGAATTAGCAACACTATCCTTAGAGTCAATCATTCACTCAAGGTGTGTTTCCCTCCTTACTTCATAATCCAGTATTACACCATCCATGGTACATTCAGAAAAATAACACAAATCTCAGGTGGCCGAGGAGGCTGCTCCCAGAGCCGCACCCTGGCTGGGCCAACAAGATTTATGAAGGGACTCCAAGGTACCAGCACCCAGACTGCAAAAAAGTGGTTTCCATAATCAAGGTAGAACAGATGTTTTAGAGATCAGTGCCAGAGCGCAGTAGGACGTTCAGCCAGTGCACTGCTCTACGAGCACATCCGGAGAATGATCTGCAATAGCCACGCTTTTGGGTTTTACTGAGTGAATTTGGTAAATATACAACAGGCTAAAGCAAAAGAGAAAACAGGGAGGAAGAGGGGAGAGAGGTAGAGAGGAGAGAGGAACATTGCCAAACCAGGTGCTCAAAACATCCAACAGAAATCAATTAGAGAAGCCTCGGGGGCAGCCATCGGGGAGTTCCCCACAGAGAGAGTCCCAGGCAGAGCAGTGTCTTCTAGGATGAAGCTTCCAAATAAAAATATCAAATAACAACAGAGGTGACATCATCATATTAGGAACTCAAGACATTCATCAGAAAACAAGTGGGGGCCGGGCAGTAGTGGCACACACCTTTAATCTCAGCACTCAGGAGACAGAAGAGGCGGATCTCTGTGAGTTCAAGGCCAGCCTGGTCCAAGACAGTCAGGACTGTTACACAGAAAAACCCTAGATATATAGAAGAAGGAGGGAAGGAGAAAGAAACCAAGTTGAGGCAGTGAGCTGCAGTTCCTGCCTAGTTAAGCTTCCTCTCCATGGCTGGGCTTCCCTAGTGGACTGTCGCATATGTGGCTGGATCCCTCCCCCTCCCCATGTGGGTTAGGAATCAGGAGTCAATATTCACTGGCTCTCCAGGAGCTGCAGCTTCTAGGATTCTTCCTAAGGCTTGAGGAGCCAGGCACTGTCACTGTGCACAATCCTTTCGGTATAGCCTCCCAGGAGTGGATTTTGCCACCCACATAAAACCAATGGCTTAGTGAATCTCACCTTAGTAAAACAATGTCAGAACACCACCCCATGCCTGAGTTACTCAAAGGCAATTCCAAACGAGAAATTGCCACAGTATGGAGCCAAAGGTGGGAAGGATTATAAACAGAAAATAGAAAACAGCAACAGTTCAATTTCTTTCAAAATCCTGGAGATAAAGCTGATAGCACACATGAATATCCTTTGGAGATTATGGCCCACTAAACCAAGCTGACAGCAAACCATGGCACATGATCAGGTCTGTGGCCCCGAATTTAACAAATGCAGGGAAGTACACACTTGGTTGGAAAGACTGGAAGACTTGAACGACAAGATACACAGCCTGCTCATTCCTGTGCATTTCTTCTCAACATGGTTACTGGTTTATGATCAAGTCACACCTCAAAGTGATCATGTGGTACACAAACTGGAAGGCCTTATTTGATCCGCACCTCTGCCATGACCATGTGCAAACAGAGCCTGCAAGAACAGCATAATAAGAGCTGAAGAAGGATCCACAAAAGCAAATTCATAAAGGAGTTTACTACCAGACATGGTGCTGCGTGCTTGTAATCCAAGCACTCGACCGGCTGAGGCAGGAAGAAGACTGCTACGGCAGGTGCTAAGGCCACACAAGACCCTACCTGGCTCTAGAAGGAAAGAAGGAAATCAATCTTCCCTGATACAGTAAATTTAAAAAAAAAAAAGTGTCTCAAAAGCATCTAGAAATACGTGTGTATTCATGAGGGTGTGAAGTGTACATATGAACATATTTGTGTGTGTCCGTGTGTGGGTCCACGTGAGCATGTGTTTGTGTGTGCAAATGAATACGCGCACATGCATTTAGAGGCCAGAGGATAACCTTAGGTGTCCTTTCTTGACCTATAGCTCACCAATAAGGCTAGACTGGCTGGCCAGCAAGCCCCAGGGATCTGCCTACCCAGTTCTGGGATTATAACAACATATATCACTACAAGCAACTTTATACATGGGTGCTAGAATCAAGCTCAGGTCCTCAAACACTGTATTGACTGAGGTGTCTCTGCAACCCCATATCTAGAGATATATATCCATATTGGTTATCTTTCTTTCAGAAACATTTCAACACAAACAAGGCAGGGTTTCTGAAACAGTGAAGACTAGCTGCTGGCCCTTCTTCAGGGTGGCCACTGCTCTGTTCCAACAGAGCAGCCCACAGCCTGCCTTCTGAGCATTGTTTGGGGTGAACACATACACAAGTCCCTCCTTCCCACAACACCAGACTTGTGAGCTGTGAACACTGGGAAGGGCTCAGGGCATGTGGGCAAGTCACACAGGATTTCCTGTCAGCATGGTGTGGATCAAGCTTCTGCTACACACTCAGGAAGCAGAAGCCAAGGCTTCACGTTTTACTCAGCAGACTGTGACAAAGGAGGTAAAAATGGGTTGAGAGGGAAAGGAAAAGGAAAAAGGGAGAGGAGGAAGAACAAAAATGGAGAGGAAAGTCAGTAAGCAAAAGGGGGAAGCAACTCGATCCTTAAGTTCCCAGCAGGACACCTCACCCTCTAGGTCCACGCCAAGCCTGGGACCTTCCCACTGACCCCGGCAGGTGAAGTCCTGCAGGAAGATGGCCTCTTGGAGCTGGGCAGGTGCAGTAATGAAATTGGCTTTAAAGAGTTAGCTATGTTTGTTACTTGGCAAACATCAGTTTTAATTTTGTTTTTAAAAGTCTATTATTGCTAATAGCATATAACATCTCTTTAAAAGAAGCAAAACTTAATCACCTTCCTTCCATATAAAACACCTATGATGGTTAGTTTTTACTTCTCAACTTTCCAAAGCCTAGAATCACCTAAGAAGAGGGAGAACATCATTTGAGAAACTGTCTAGATCAAGTTGGCCTATGGGGGACTGTCTTGATTATTAATTGATGTAGAAAGACCCAACCCATGGTAGGCAGTACCATTCCCTACTCGGGAAGGTCCTGAACTAATGTAAGATGAGAAGCCAGATGCAAGCAAGCAAAGATGTGTCTATTTTCTCTGCTCTTTGATTGTGGATGTGTTACAATTACATTAAGTTCCTGCCTTTCTGCCTTCTCCCCGATGATGGGCTGAAATACAGAGCAGTAAGTTAAGCTGCTGGGGTCAAGGTGCTTTACTACAGCACCAGAACTAGAAGACCTCTTGAAAACACATCCACACAGACACTGGCTTCCACGCTGAAGCTTCCTTGGGTGGCTTCTCCTTCACTCAGGTATCCTTCTGATAATTCCCCAAACAAAACAAGCCTCACTGCACCATCTGCTTCACTGCTTCCTGAGGCCTGAACCAAGCCCAGTCACCTGCCCTAGACCCATTCTTCTAAAGCAGCGCTTCTCAGCCTTCTTAATGCTGCGACCTTTTAACCCAGTTCCTCATGCTGTGGTGACTCTCAACCATAAAATGATTGTCATTGCTACTTCATAACTAATTTTACTACTGTTATGAATGGTAGTGTAATTATCTGATATGCAGGATATCTGATATGTGACCCCTATGAAAAGATCATTCAACCCAAGGGGTCATGACCCACAGGCCGAGAACCACTGTTCTACAGAAAAGTTGACACATTATGTGACCTGCCCTGGACTCTATGGCACTCATGTGCTGGTGAGCAGAGATAATGTCCCTGAGTAGAAGCAGACATACAGACCCCAAACAAATTACACATAAAACCCACTCTCCAGAGACTATGACTCTCACAGGAATACAAGAGCAATGACACTGTCTCCAGTGTCCTGGGCTAGGTGGGGCATCCGGCACTACGCCCGTATCTCAGGCCGTGTGACGCCCACTTTGCAGGCCAGAACGGAAGCGATGCTTCTGCACACCCCTACTCTAGCAGCTGCAAATGCTCTAGAAGAGCACACAAGAGACAGCCATGACAAATGGGCTGCACTGAGAGGGGAAGCACATTTATATCAACAATGTATTATGATCCACTGTTTAAAAAAGAAGAAAAAGAAAAGGCAGAAGACAAAATCCATAGGAAAAAGGACAAAATCCAAACAGGCGATTTCCAAGAGAAAAGCTCAAGTGGGCAACACACAAGGGCCTGCCTCACCATTCCCTCGACACACACAAGACCTCATTTGCCTCACAGGACAGGAAGAGTTTTCTAATGTGAACTCAAGGATTGGCAAAGTGCAGACACACACACGAGCGTGCACGCGCACATACTCAAGTGCTTGAGCATCCTCGAACCAGAGCATAAAGCAGCAGCTACAGTCCACACGGCACAGCTCTGTGTGCTGAGAGCCTATCTGAAAACATGCAGCTGGCGCAGGAGAATTATCTGTAATCTGTCAATCATGTTTTAAATAAACACTGATTGGCCAGGCAGGAAGTATAGGTGGGAAAATCAGACAGGAAGTAGA
>LOEQ01003325.1:48241-61752 GCA_001685075.1 Bramus lutescens
GCACTCCATGGCCTCTGCATTAGCCCCTGCCTCCAGGTTCCTGCACTATCTGAGTTTCTGGTTTTCTGCAATGATAGCCCAATACCTGGAAATATAGTGAAAAACAATTTTACCCAAGTTGCTTTTGATTGTTGTGTTTCATCACAGCAACAGAAACCCTAACACACTACCTCATCCCAATAATAAAGTATCATAGATGAGTTATGAAAAAACCTTTTAATCCCCCAAATTCAGTTTAAGTTCTTTCAAAGTATTATGCTCTTCTTCAAGATCACCATCCATCCCTAAAGACAAGAACTGCTATAAGAAGTTCTCAAGGCTTGTGATAACGCATCAACTTGCCTTTGTTTAAAGACAAATAGAGACTAGATACCTTGTGGAATGTTTGAGGTGGTAGAGTTTGAGAGTTACTGGGAGAACGTGGAATTGGAAGATACTGGCTGTGCTAGCTGTCAATGCAGGACATTCCACTGGGCTCATATGTCTGTATTGGTACCTGCTGTCTTTAATTGATCGACCCACTCAAAAGCGTAAAGACAGCACTATCCCTGATTGACACAGACCCTATGTCTACTGTTTTTGTCCCAAACGAATGAACAATCAAAGAAAATTTAAAGGTACTTATAACCAGAAACAAAGAATGTGTGGGAAAGTTACAGCTTAGAATTTTATCTTCATAAACCTCAGTGGAGAGACACAGCAACACCAGTGGGAATGGCACTTTGAAGCACTGGAGCAGAGAAAGCCTGACACTTGAGGATGCTTAGACTAAGCTTTAAGCACCCACACCCTACAATGAGAGGGCTTATTTTGCTAGTCTCCTTACACCAAATGATTAAGAGATTCTCAAAATATTTTAAGTATATTCGAAAAGATGATAAACATTTCACTAACATAATTCTACTTTCATAAAAATCCTGCTATTTTAAATGTGACTATTTAAATAAGTGAAGCAGGTTATGTCTTCCAAATTACTTATATTAATAAGAGTATAGCAAGAGCCTCAAGTTGCCTTTGTCTCATAAAATGAAATACACTTTCATATGGTTTCTAAATTAGCCTCTTGAAGTTAAGGTGATTAAACAACAGGATTTAACACCATTTTCATTAAGAATGGCAAGAAGAAGAAGGTAATAAAGAGATGCGTCACATAAGCAATAAAATGCAGCAACAATAACAAAATTATTTTAAAAATATAACAGGAAAAGATGCTGACATTTGCTATATATTAAATTTTGATTTACTGTTTTAATTTTACATCAATACACTCAGGGAGGTTCTTTCCCAAGTTAACGAAATTTCTTAAAAGTGAATTGTCAGTTTTATTGCAAAGGTTTATCCCACCAATGCTTCATATGTAAGAGAATGACAGATTTGTAAGTTATAAAACATGAATACGGCTAAAACCAGACATTAACTTCAGATGTTAACAATTTAATGCAATTCAAATGTACCTCTAGACCCTACCCACCACACCACAGCATACTCCACAGAATGTTGTATACATCATGCATAACTTTCATAAGAAAATGACAAATTAATCTATATAGTGTTCTGGTTATAATGACATAAATATTAATTAGACACCAATATTAAATACCAATACACTTGAATATTTGACTCAAGGGCTTGAAAATGCCTGCCATTCCACTTCCTAACTACAAAGTGGTAATAGTTTTGATGCTATCAAAATCCCCTAAGAATAAACAAGAATTTTAAAGCTTCCCTTCTTTGTGAACTAAAGTCAACTTGGTATTCAACTACGAATTTAAGGTGAAATAGTACTAAAAAGGTCCAAGACTTAGAAACAGACACCAAGTCTCCCATCCTTGCTCTTTACTCATCAGTTCCCTGAATCCTAGTCTATAATATGTTCCAAACAAATACCTGAAACCATAGAGGATGAAGATGCAACAAGATAAGTTACTTGACCACCAACAGGAAAATATTCCAAGACCCAATCTACAATTTCAGCAAAGGAATAGCTTGAGATAATTACCAAATGTTTCCTAAGACTAATCTTAGATAGAACCAGAGAACAGTACATGGAATAAAGGCTTCTGCTACCATGGAATTAACTACCTAGATAACTTTAGAATAGGCAGACATTCTGCCTCCATTTAGGGTATTTTTTAAACCCTTCAAATCAGTATCCTTCAAGAGTGGTAAAAATGAGTGATGTGTTGTAGTATTGTCTGCTACTACTGATACCACATGGAGTAGTGTACCTTCCCCCAGTTCACAATAACCTTAACTGGGAACAGAGTCTCTGTAGATATAACCAAGTGAAAATGAAGCTATACAGGGGTACTATGGGGTCTAACCTAAGGGTTGGTATATCTATGACAGCTGTCAAATTGGGGTACAGAAACACAGTACAGTGCCTTGTCAACAGACATAGGACAGGAATGACTGTAATTTAAACTAGAAACACAAGGATTGCTAGTATTCACTTAAAGTTAAGAGAAAGGTAGGTAGTAGATTATCCTTACAAGACAGTCTACCCTGCCAACACCTTGACTTCTAGCCTCCAGAGGCATAATAAATAAATTCCTGCTATTTCTGTATATCAAGTTTGTAGTAATAAATTAAGGCAATACTAGGAAACTTATATACTACCTAATTTATTATTGAAGTATCAAAAGTAACAGCTGAATACTATCAGGTGACTGGATTTAAGGTGAAGTCTAATACTAAGTTGAAGACTCCTTGGAAACTGGTACAGTCACTGTTTCGTACCAGCATCATTACTCATGGGAGGGTAGTCGGTAACAACGCCTAAGCAGGTAATTTCCAGAACATACTGCATTTTAAAAAGACCACTAACAAATTAACAGGAGATCTATTTTCTAAAAGGCCTTATTTTAATGTGTGTAAAAACAAAAGAGGGTTCCCAAAGATATTTTCCTTTTAGATGGCTCCATTTGATAGCAGTCAAATGTCTGTATTTTGATATTCAAACAATACTATTTCATATAAAAGCTGAACCAACTCTTCATCATAAGGATTGGCATTTTTCATCCAGAGCAGAGATTTTTATAAAGAGTAAAATAAAGAAATTGGAATCTAACCATTTGATTTCTTTTTTTTAAAATAATCTCTTTTCTTCTATTTTTTTAAAAAAAAGAAAACAAACTATCTTTTTTCCACTTTACATACCAATCCCAGTTCCTGCTCCCTCCCCTCCTCCCATTCCATCCACCTAATCCCCACTCTACCCCCAACCCACTCCTCAGAGAGGGTAAGGCACATTGCTTTGGGGAAGTTTCAAGGCCCTCCATACTATATCTGGGCTGAGTAATCCATCCAAAGAGAATAGATTCCCCAAAACCCAGTACAAGCAGTAGGGATAAATCCTGGTGCCACTGCTGGTTGCCCTGCAGTCTGCCCCAGCCATACAACTGTCATCAACATTCCAAGGGTCTAGTTTGGTCCTATGCTGGTTCCTTCCCTGTCTGGTTGGAGTAGGTGTGCTCTTAACTGCTGAGCCATCTCTCCAGCCCTGTTTCATTTTTTAAAAGGCATGTTAAGACCTGAATAGAAATTCAAATAACAGTATTAAAGGTAAGTCACAAAAGAAACTGAAAAAAGGAAGACTTACCACCAATCTTGAGGCCAAGTCCATATGTCCCAGTTTTTCCAGGAGGTTATAGATAAGGCCTGTCTGGAACAAGGCTTCAGTGATGGGTGCAGTGTGGGTCTCATTTCTAAGATAGTCAATCAAATCAAATGCCATCCGAATAGGCACTTTGCCAAGGCTAAAGAATAAATGAATAGGAGTGTAAATTTGCTGAGATACACATAACATGGAGGGAAACTTTAAAGTGAGTCACTGAGTCTGCAGACAAGAAACTTATGTTTATAGTAACATTAGGCAAAGTTAGACTCATGTAATTATATTTAAGTGGCTCACAGGTAAAGATGCATTTTAACAGATATACAAACAGCTCATTTTTGGATTTAGAAGTCACCTATTATTTGCTACTGACTTAGTAAAAGTATCACACAGGCTTGGAAAAGATGACTACTATTGATTTTATTCACTAATCCCTTTAATTTACCCCATGATTGGGAGTGTCATACTCAGTCAGTATCTGAATCAGAAAACAGACAGATTTCATTTCTTGCTGTAATAAGTCTGCCACACTTGTTAAGACAAGGTCCATTGTGAGTTTACAGTGAGTAACTTTTTAAAAACTAAGCAGTTAGGTGGGAAAGAGAGGTAAACCTCTGTGATATTGAAGTCAAACTGTTCTACATAGCCAATTCCAGGCCAGCCAAGGCTACACAGTGACACTCTTGTCTCAAACCCAATAGGCAGTTTGTAGAAGTTATAACAGTAATGTTTGAAAGGATATAAAAAGGCTACTTCATATTTAAAACACAAGTCAAAAATGGAAAGTAATAATAAGTATTCTTTGTGTTTCTAGGCCTAGAATCAATCTAAAATTGTAAATTACTACTCAGAAGATACCTTTATTAAAGGCCACTGCCATTTTGGGCTTTGGGTTTCTATAATGTACATGGTGGTTGGGGAGGCAAGTCACACACATATAAGGATGTTCCAGTTATTAGAGATGCTATTCAATTAATAGGTTAGCACTAAGCTTTAGACAGAAGCCAACTACTTCTTGAAGATAATTCCCTCATGAATTAATGTGAAATTTGAATTCCTAGAACATTTTTACTGAACAAAGTATGTATCCTGCTTGTTGGTATCTATTCTTGAACTAATAGTTGATCCTGTTTTATGCTATCTATCTATTCAATGTATTTGCAGTTGATATTTCCAATACATTATAAAATCTCTGAAAGCCATAAACATGCCTACATTTTCCAAATATTCTAAAACTATACTTAACAGTCATATATACTTGTTATTTCAAAATGTTTTCTGAATTGTTCTTTACTACAATAACATCTTAATAAATAACAGTAACAATGTAAATCAAGTATACTCTACCCTGCAAGTTCAAAGATGTTATTGATGAGGTTGGCTCGATCTTTGTCACTGAGAACATAAGGATTTCTTTTTAACTGATTGATTAGAGCTGCCCAGTCATCATCAGCATAGTGAACAATGTAATAGCCAGTCATATTTGTGTTGACTTTGACCCACTGTACTTGTTCTGTAAGATTGATGATATCTAAAAGAGAGGAAAAATTAAAACAACAAGATAAAAAAACAATAGAGGGCTTTTTTTTTTTTNNNNTTTTGGTTAACAAGGCATGTTTTCATATCCATGATTCTTTTAAGAAACTAAATGCCTGCATGCTGGTACAGTATGTTTCACATGTCAATGAAGTTTGCTAGCCATTTAAACATTATTTAATCCTCATAAATTATTAGCTCTAGAACAGACACTGGAGATCAAATGATGAAGAGAGCAGGCAGACCTGTTTTTAAGGTCTGATAAAAACATCTAGATATAATATCACTTAAGTGCCACTGGTGGAAAAAGAAAACAAACCATTCCATGGAAGTACACAGAAATATTTCACTCTGAAGGGCAGTCTGGAGAGGCTTCATAAAATAAAAGATGCCTAAGATGTCATTCTTTTAAGTAACTTCAGAAAACACAAATCTTAAGAAAATATGCACAGGAGAGAGATGGTGGGAAAGGACGGTGTGAAGAATAGAGCAATGGTATATAAAATATGTCCTATAAAAATATGTCCCTTCTCAACTTTTGTCTTTTACTATACTAGTGAAGAAAAAAAAATATCATTTAGAAAATACTTCAAGGCTAACAAAATAAAAATTAGGAAAGGCTTAAGGTGTTTTTAGGCACAAGTTAAGAAACAGTTGAGTTAAAATAACAGAATAATGCCAAGTATTTTTTAACACAAATATACATACATATGTGCATGTATGTGTGTGTGTGTGTGTTTTGAGAGAATTGTTAAAAATGCCATGGGGGGGGGACAGAATATGCAAACAACAAGCAACTGACTACAGAATATACTGATGAATTTTCAATATGCTTAGAATTACTAATAAAAACGTTATTAAAAGTTGACAACAGGATGTAGGTGCAGCAGGAGATCATGCTTGAAAAGACCTTGAGGTGATGATTTGCTAGAACAAAAGCCCTGTGTGCTCACTGATCCTTTACTGCTAACCTCTCAGTTGATATAGTGAGGTACCTAACAGGAGATTACAAATCTTTACCAAATGAATGAATAAATGACTAAAGTCATTACAAATAGTTTCAAATCATATTAAAGTCTGAATGATAAATTATCTTAAAATAAAAATATTTTTATTAATTAAAAAAAATCAAAACCAACGATACCATAGTGGAGTATATTTAGTGTCATGTTTTCCCTGTACTTGTTTTAATTAATGTAGTATTTCCTCCAGTTGTCCTACATGTATTGATGTTCATCCTGCATTTTTACCTTTAAGACTTCCCAACCCCTTCACTTCCATTGTCTTCATACACAATACCCAACTATCCAACATTCCATTTTGGGACTTGTCCTACTTTAGCCAGTCTCCTATTTTAAAACATTACTTAAAATACTTCCCTATCACAATACTTGTATAGTGAATTATTTTTATACTAGGTGTTTTAGAAACACATTTTAAAAATGATTTATTAGTACTTGAAGCTTCTTCACTTATATTTCATCAAGTTCAAAAGAATGAATTATTAAAATTTATCTGATTCCTTTTATTATTCTAATTTTGCTGATATTTTGGATATTATAAAGATGGAAATGTTTCTAATTATGCCTTAATAAAACTATCATTCATCTATATTAAAAGATTCAATATTAATGTTTCTTTTATTTTTGACATAATAACAGACAGGAAAGATCAGTTAGATGAAATAAATTCATTTCTTTTTCCAGAGTAGTATGGAGTTCCGAGGAGTATTTGTGATGAAAAAAGTCATGATTCCAGGTTAGGGACATTATAAACAGGCTTATAACTGAAGAGAATAATCGTATAATTAGTTAATCCAAAAAGTACCAATATTTTCCATTTGGATTTGCAAGCAGAATCTTCTATGGAGCTTTTAAAAACAAATTCTCTGAAAGAAGGATCACATAGTCCTATCTCCACTGACTTAAAAATGATAAGCATGACAACTGTTTCATTAGATAGGTTCAGGAAATGGTGACATATTGACTATTTTCACTGATGAGCATGTGCTATACTACAAACATGGCCAACTCCAGATCGCAGAGAGAAGAAATGCAGCTGGGAGTATATTATTACTGTCATCAAGTTGCCAGAACATAAGCAATACAGCCAACAGAAGAAAGAGAGACCTTTCATGTCTTCTGAATGAACTAGAATGCAGGACCTCAAAACCATAGGTATCAAAAATAATTGTTTTAATAAGAGACCTAACTGGTTGACAGTTCAAATGTAGATGAGATGAGACTACTCTCATATGTTTTTAATTTATTATAATCATTAACAGATTAGTAGTTCAGTTTTCAGTCTATTGTATAATAAAATAAAGAGTGAGCAATTTAATTTTAAATGGCAAAACCCAGACAAAATAATCTAATTGTGATTTTTAAAAACCATTTCTAAGTTATGAAAATCAATTACTGTTTTATAAAGAAATATCGAAGCATTGAAACAAAAAGAATACATGTTTTTACTAAAAATTAGAAAATATGACATCAAGTCTGTTCCAAGGGTTACCACAGCACACACTTTAACTGCACTCCATGCAAAAGTTCCCATCCTTGTATCCTTTACTCTGCATCTTATTAAGTAGAAAAAAAAAGATCAGATAACAGCACATAAAGGTATGTTAGTAAGTCACCTCCCTTTTTCTTTCTAATTGCTTTTCCTTCCAATGATACATCTTTTAGTTTCATAGCAATATTTATAGTATGGTGATACCCTTTTTCAGAAATATAACATTAAAATTTCCAGTTAAAATTAAGTATCTCCTACAGTTAAGAATTTCAAGTTTGAAAAAAAAATATAGGTAACAGAATGGTAGGAAGAACAAGGTTGAAAATTTTAGAGTAACATGAAAAATGATCCCCTTTATTCTGTTATTATGTACAACAATTATTCAACAGTGGAAAAGGGGGCAAAAAAACTAATTGAATGTAACTTCTACACAAGATTTAACCAGCAAGCTAAGCACAGAGCACTACTGTAGACTGCAGCAACCAAAGAGGATCCTATATTGCAGCAATGTATGAAATAAAATAAGCCTAAAGTCATTTTCTCTGCTACATTTTGAGGACAGAAAAAATTAAAATGCAACTAAATTGAGAGAAATTACTGCTGGGGTATCAGGAGCCAAGAAGATTCAACTGTCCACAGGGTCAAACATTTTCTCCTAAGAGCAGTGTGTTTTCAATATGCACTCTTAAATTTGAACTGGCAGAAATTAAAGCAGCAACAGTCACTGGAGAACTACATAGTTACTAACAGGAAACAGATGTTGCTTACATCAAATTGGGCCAGTTCCAGTCTCAGATTCAACAATTTTATTCCTTTTTTTATATTCCCTTTTTACTATGAGTTTTTTCAATGAAGGGAAATAAGGCATTTCTTTTGGCTTTCAGTGTTCTTTCCTTAGATGTTTTTATAGTCAAAATTAACATTCAGTTGACTTCATTTATTCATTCAGTAATTGCTTATGTACCTACTACATGCTAAGTTCATTAAAGCAATTTATAAACCGCAATATTTACCCTCTATGGGAGATAAATATAATGGAGAGAGACACAAGTGCATAGTACTTACAGAATACTCTGAGTGAAAAGTACAAAATGTTATTTGAAACTATAAAATGGAATCCACCTTGTCTTAGGATGCAGACTGGAACAAGCCAAGGCTAAGGGCAGAGAAATGAATGGGAGGAGGCCAAGGGAAGGGGTGTCAGGGTATTCTTCAAGGAGAGACAACAGCACACAAAAGGATCTAAACACAATAGACAGTATGTCTTGTTAAGATGCTGGAAAAATTTCTTGCAGCAAAATTAGAGTACATCGGGTAAGGGAGATTGAAAGGGAGTAGGAGAGAGGGAAAGGGGGGAGAGGGAAGAAGAGGGGAAGAGAAAGCATAGTGGGGAGAGGAAAGGAAGGAGGCTACGGTTTGTGAATACAGTATGTCCCTCCTACACTCATGAGTTGAAGGCTTGGTCCAAAACTAGAGGATCTAATCATTAAGAAGTCACTAGTTAACTCACTGATAAGTTGGTAGAGAATGGGCACTTATGAGGTAGGGTCTGGAGGAAGAAGTAGGTTACTACTTTAGAATGTTTCCAAAAGATATAACTCATCAATGTTTTTCTTCTCCTCCCCATCTCCCAGAGCCAGGAACTAAAACATGTGAAACACTGAGCTGAAATAAATCTCCCCCCCTTTAAATTATTTATTATTCTGTTTCAGTAACAGAGTTGACTAGTGTAAGGACTAAGTAGGGAAGTTGGAGCTATTTTATACAGCATGAATCTCAAAATAGAGTTCACCACACACATACAAACAGAGGTTTTTTTTAAAGAACAGACAGAAGCAGATTTCTTATTGCTTATTTCTAATACCAGCAAAAATTTAAGTACTATTCGGAAGCCTGTAAATTTTCCTTGTTGGGTCTTTTTAAATGCTCTGTTGTATTTAGACTATACTGTTGAAGGAACAGAGGGGAAGGGTATTCCTCTTCCTCAGCTCAGAGTACCCCTTTAGGGACTCTAATCTTTAGAGTTCTGTTTCACCAGGGAAAGCAGCATGTTTTCACACATTAATCAAAGAGATGGTGGGATCATTTTCTGCTCTGAGGGCTTCCAACAGTGAGACTGATGCATAGGTGCTGTGACTCTTCTGCAGTGTGTGGTAAAGCTGCAATGAAATGACACATTCATATACTGAAGCTGACAGCCTCCACTGTTACCATACAATACAGACGAGTAGCTTAGTTTTGAGTATCCAATCACAAAAGGTAACAATCTTCAATTTTGAGAAGCACTGATAAAAAGAAAAAAGACAAAATGGGGGAAATATCTTAACATCTGATATCTTCATTAGGAATATTTTTAATAAAGAATTGATGAATCATGGGTATAAAAATGAAAGACTGTGTCAATTACCACATATGTTTTTAAAGGAAAGATATGGAAATCATATGTATATAATGATTTCAAGTAAAAAAAATTAAAATGACAAAGAAAGCACACAAAAAAACCCTTATGGTAGCATTAGAAAACTTTTTCCATAATTTATGTAATGCAGATACACTATGCCTAAAGGTTCTTTAGTAAATGCCTTAGCAATGGTATCTAACATGAACTTAACATACACCAGACATGATTTTGAGCACTCCATATAAATAAACTCTAAAAATCCTTATCACAACCCTACTTTAGAGTAGGCTCTGAGCCAAATACCTAATCTAAAAGCTGGTTAAAGTGGTAAATGGGAGAGGCATGGCGTGAATCAGGCAATTGGGCTTTACTCACCTATCAAAAATGTAGATTTGAAAATATATCCAGATCTAAGCAAGAACTTTCCCTTTTTCATAAATCTGAAGTATTCATGGCTGATTCTCACAGAACCCAAGAGTCTTATATTCTTTTGGGATGTAAATAAAATTGATATATGTGTAGGTATCACAGATGTATTTCACAAATGGTTAGAAATTATACTTCAATGGCTTTTTACGGATAGCTTATGAGTAAGCATATACAGAACAATTGCTTCTTGTCTGAAAAGCTTTCGACCAGAAGTATTTCAAATCTCGGAGCACTGTAGATTTTCTGCTATTTGCACAGATTTTACTAGTAGAACATTCCCAATCTGGAAACCTGAAACCTAAAATGATCTAAAATATGAAATATTTTGACTGTTACATTGAAGCTCAATTAGGGATGCTCAGCCTCTGTGACTTATCTTTTTGTTATAATAGTTCCTTATCCCATTTTTTTTATTGCCACAAAAAAGGACATGTGTTATGAGATAATTTTTTTGTACAGTGTGAAGATGTGTTTCTGCTAAGGCACCTCTTGATTGCTTTAATAAAGAGCTGAATGGCCAGTAGCCAGGCAGGAGAGGATAGGTGGGCATTTCAGGGAGATAGAGGAACTTGGGGGAAGAATCTGAGAGGTGGGGAATTCACCAGGAGGCACAAAAGTCAGACAATATTGCACCGAGGAGAGGTAATGAGCCATGTGGCAGAGCATAGATTAATATAAACAGGTTAATTTAAATTTTAAGAGCTAGTTGGGAATAAGTCTAAGCCAAGGCCAAGCTTTCATTATTAATAAGAAGTCTCAATGCCATTATTTGGGAGCTGGTGGTCCAAAGAAAGCCCAGCTACCTACATGTCTACAGGATATGTTGTAATGAGCATTTACTGTAAATCTAAGTTATAAATCAACCTTTATTATGCATATAAATAATCTATAAAATACCTATTAAACGCACTGGCCCCAGACTAGCACTTGAAAGCAGATAATAGCACTTCACGCAAATGCTCTGGTTCTTTTACTTATTTTAAAACATAAAATATTTGTGCAGCACTTAACAATAAAACATTGTCAAAATATTCTTTGCAACTTCTTAACCTTATTTCTTACAACTAAAAGGCAATTCTATACATATAAACAGTCGGTCTTATTGTAGTAAAGTGTTAAATAATTATTTATGACACTAGATCAGAGAATTACACACTGTAAAATAAAATCTATTATCTGCCCTATGGTTAAATATTTAAAATTACATTACTAGTAATTTTTTTTATCAGAAAGGAATGAACTATTATCACACCTGATTTCTTGTCCAGTAGTGAAACTGATCGATATTCTGAATAGTTTCTTCCATCAGTGACATAGGATATTGGAATATGCCAAAGGTAGCTGCAGAAGTAAAACATTGGAGGGTTAGTTCTCTTCCTAATATTACTTCACCTATTTATTTAGGACTTGATGGTTTAGGACACTAACCGAAAGTTTCCAAAATTTTTCCAGAGAGGAAAGCCCTCATTAGGTTTCACAAGAATGATGGTTATAAGACATCTAAAATCCTTATACCTGAAGGTTGAAGCAAGATGGGCTGGGAAGAAAGAATGACAATACCTGGCTTCTGAAGCCTGAATTTCTGGTTGCATGTTTAGAAAAAGTCTTTCTTGTTGTAGAAGGAGTTCAGTCCCCTTCCTCTGGACAGTCACTATTGGGAATCCTTTCTGTAGGGTCCAGGTTTTCATCATTTTCTTTACATCTAGTGTTTTGTTTGTGACCTATTAAATTAAGAAGAATTAATTTTGCTTAATGATAAAATTGTTTAAAAGTTTTAGTTTAATTTGCCTGTTCCTTTTCCTCTTTCCCTAATGTACTTCATGAAGACCACAAAGAATCGATGCTTAGTTGAGTGTACATTTAAAAAATAAACTAGCTTGGAATATAAGTGAGTGTTTCATAAGGCATGAGCGGTACCATGCTGAAAAGTAGCAGGTGTGCTACCAACCTGCAGAATTTAACATTAGAATCCATAAAAGATGAAAGTGCACTTTCAAGCCACAGGACTACGATTTCAAAGACACAACTAGTGAGAAGTAGTACAGAATGGAAGTACTGCCATTCAGGCCTGAGAAGCAACAAGCCCGGACTCCTCTTTTTTTTCCTACTCTGCTTCTTCAGTGTCAATCTTTTAAAGAACCAGTCTTGGGGCAGAGCTACAAGGTTATGAGGGCCAGATGCAGAAAACTCTAGTCCCTTAACCGAGTCTCTTAGAGAACAACAGTAGATTCTTTTCGATGATAATAGATCTTATTTTCCTAAAATAAATTAACTTTTCTGCAAAACCTAAAATCTGATGTCTCATATTATTAGACCCTGTAAAGCTCACAAACCCCCAAGATACCAGGTATCAATGATCAAGAAGAGTTTCATAAATACAAAAAAGGTGGTCTATTTAAAGCAAGAAAGCTAAATTTTATGATTTGGTTCACTCTTCTGGATTACATATAGGTGTAAATTCAAGCCACTACAACATCATAAAACCTACACTATTACATCACTAAGGAAGGCTCTATCTAACGCACCATATGCTGCTTAAGCACAAAAGTATAGAACAATGTTTTCCATTTTCATTGAGGTATTAATCTTATTTTTCTCATGGCTCTGACCTATTTATTTCAGGAACAGAGGCTGGGAAGAAAAGCAAGGTACTTTGAGAACTTTAAAGAGACTTGTATACAGTCTGATATGAATGCTAAAAAAAATAGTATCTAGGTTGGGATGAGACAACATCACTATTTGCAGTGAGTGATAAAGGCAGGCATACGTTCCAAATGTCAAAATATGTATGAATGGGAACTAAGTAAGTGATAGCTCTTCATTGAAATGCTAACATATGATTGGAGAAAAAATAATACAGAAGCAGGTGTTAGGGAATAAGAACTAATTCCTTATCTCAAACAGAACTCAGTAGGGAAGTACTATCTTCTGGGCAAAAACTCAGTACTAGAATGATGTAGGAGGGTCATCTGTCTATGTGTTACTTTTATTGGTTAATAAAGAAACTGCCTTGGC
>LOEQ01003325.1:68338-83227 GCA_001685075.1 Bramus lutescens
GAGGGGGAGGAAAATGGGAGGGGGGAGGAGGTAGAAATTTTCAAAAAAAATACTTTTTGCTAAAAAAAAAATAAGAATTTTAAAAATTATATAAACTTATTTTAGAAGTAAAATAAAAACATCAACATTTTACCTTAGCTGAATGGGAAAAGAAGCAGGAAAGACTATGAATACATTTATTTATTAAAATGTGTATGAACCTTCAACATACAGTATACATTAAACTATATAGATAATGACTATTTTAAGTTGCTTCATTAAAGTGAGACTTCTTAGATAATTAAATTATCTGATCTAATACCAAGTTAGTAAGATTATTTTCCATTATATGTGCAATCTTCTATGACAACTAATGATTTTCCTATTGTCAGAGGGTCTGGATTTCATGCTTCTCTTCTATTACCTGAGTTCAAGAAACAATTCACACAAGATTCGAGTAACATTCTTATAGAAACCTGGCACATGTGTGCACATACACACAGAGATGAAATCAGAGAATTCTTAAATGCTTTCTTACATATGGTAGTAAAAAGAAGGCAAAAGGTAACAGATCTTCCTAGGTCTCTTTTGGGTTTGGAGAGATGGCTCAGCAGTTAGCATTTGCCCTGCAATTCTTAGGACTTGAGTTTGGATCTCAGCAATCATGTTACAAGCCATTATGTAATTCTTTTTTGTTGTTGTTTATATATTTATTATGTATACAACATTCTGCCTTCATGTATGATGGCACATGCCAGAAGAGGATGCCAGATTTCATTATGGATGGCTGTAAGCCACCATGTGGTTGCTGGGAATTGAACTCAGGACCTCTGGAAGAGCAGCAAGTGCTCTTAACCACTGAGCCATCTCTCCAGCCCTGCCATCATGTAATTCTACACAAATATCTGCAATCCCAGTTCTAGGGAGGTACAAACAGGCAAATCACTGTGGTCTGTGAGCTCCAATCTCACTAAATGTGAGTTTTATGTTTGTAAAGAGTCCCTGCCTCAGAACAGGTAGAGGGATAGAAGAGGACACCTGATGCTCTCTTCTCTGCTTCACATGTGCACCCACACACTCATACATTCACAGACAGACAGACACAGACACATACAGGCACACATACACAGTTACAGACACACAGACAGACNTTGTGAGTTCGAGGCCAGCCTGGTCTACAACAGCTAGTTCCAGGACAGGCTTCAGAGCTACAGAGAAACCCAGTCTCGAAAAAACAAAACAACAACAACAAAAAAAAAAAACCCCAATAATTTTGGCAAAAGCTTTTTCTAAAAAATCATTTTGAAGCAAATCTTCATTACAAATTGCACTAAAAATCAAAGACACTACTAATAGCTTACCCAATTTCTTAAGTGGGTATTGAATTTCAAAGTAATTTTGATAAAATTCAAGGAGCTTTACGGTTGTGTCCAAGGCATGGTGAACTTGATCAATCTTTTCTGGTACAGCATATATAGAAACCTAAAGAGAAACATAATCCATAATGTAAAGATAGGTAAAATTAAAATGCCATGACACTCAGCTGGGCACTGTTAGGACCAGCAAATTCAAGAAGTGCATATTATATGAGATCTTTTAGGATAGAAACTCTTGCTTATAATTCTTCCAATCCACACAGAACAAGTCATCTATATCCATATCAACACAAAAGAATTACCTAGTGTTTTAATTTTTTTAAGTTTTTCCAATATCCCAAATAAACTGTGTTACATCTCTGAGCAAACTACATGCACTAGCCTATCTAATTTTACAAACTTACACTCAGGACCTCTGGAAGAGCAGCAAGTGCTCTTAACCACTGAGCCATCTCTCCAGCCCTGCCATCATGTAATTCTACACAAATATCTGCAATCCCAGTTCTAGGGAGGTACAAACAGGCAAATCACTGTGGTCTGTGAGCTCCAATCTCACTAAATGTGAGTTTTATGTTTGTAAAGAGTCCCTGCCTCAGAACAGGTAGAGGGATAGAAGAGGACACCTGATGCTCTCTTCTCTGCTTCACATGTGCACCCACACACTCATACATTCACAGACAGACAGACACAGACACATACAGGCACACATACACAGTTACAGACACACAGACAGACACACACTGACACATACAGGCACACATACACAGACACATACAGGCACACATACATACACATATACACACACACAGACACATACAGGCACACATACACAGACACAGATACACACACACACAAACACACACAGACACATACAGGCACACACACACACACAGACTCATACAGGCACACATACACAGACACACAGACATATACAGGCACACACACACAGACACATAAAGGCACATATACATATACACAAAGAAATTTCTTTTTAAAATACTTGCAATAAAAAGTGGTCATAGGGTATACAAATTTTCAGTGTAGTCTAGGTTTTATTTCAAATCAGTAGCAAAAAATAAGGTTATTATTACAACAAAACAAAATTACTTTTGAGAGTTCAATCATTAATTTTTCTAAGATACTATCTTAAAAATATATTTAACAGGAAGATGAGTTATAAAGCCCTAAACAAAAGAAAAAAATAAGAGAAATATTCTAAGTGGTAATGAATGGTCCAAGAAATGACAAGATGAGAAATAAAGCTTCATTTATCAGCTTGCCAGCAAGTTTTCACAAGGGTCACACAGTCATCTACAGAGTTAACTGGCCACAGCACTTTTTCGTCTTCATGTACTGCCACTTCACAGCTTCCCATCACACCCTATACTGAAAAGCATCTCATATTTAGGGCACAACAGAGATAATATTTTTGGAATGGGGATATACATGGACAAGTCTTTTCTTTTTTTAATCTTATACAAAGAATTCCTCCACTCTATACTGGGGAGAGCTCCTTCTCCCACATTAATTGAGAACCCAGTTATAGTAGGAAATAGAAAAAGAAATTTGGTCAGTTGGGTATGAGAGCCCACACCTCAAGAGTTGAGGCAAAAGAAATTTGAGCTACACAGTAAGAAAGTTTTGACTTAATAAGGGAAAGGGTGTAACTGAGGGAAGAAATTCTATCCTACAAGGTTACATTGAGCAGCTTGTAGTTGCTAGATGTGATGCAGATATGAATTAATAAGGAAAAAATATATTCAATGGTTAGGGAATTTAGCTCAGCAGTAAAGTATTGTATAACAAACAAAGTTCTGGGCTTGGCCCCAGCACTGAGGTAATAAAAAAGATAATCTGAAGATACATTTATTCTTCAAGGCTTAATGCTAAAATTTAATAGCTGTATAAGTTTAAACAAATCATTTCTTAGAGCTGAGTCTCAGTTTCTATACATGTAAAATGGAATTACCACTCACCTTAGACACTTGTGAGGTGAGATAATGGGTGTGAAAATGACTTAAATATGAAGTTCTAATAGATATTATTTTAGCTTGGCCATTAAGTTTGTATTTAAAAAGCATCATATTCTATATAATAGCAACACTAAAACCACAGGAGAGTAACATACTTAATAATATACAGGTGTTTACTAAAACTCTAGGGCTTTTGGTGTAATAGCACTGGTTGGTAATACCTGATGTGCCAGCTCATGAGCGATGACTTTTGTAACCAGTTTTCTATCTGCTACTGAAGAACTGGCATTGTCAAACAGAAGAGTCTCTTCTCTGAATGTAAGCAGGCCCCAATTTTCCATTGCTCCTGCTTCAAAGTCAGGAATAGCCACCAAATCTGGACATAACAAGAATAAAGAGATCAATTTCTCATTTAAGGAATACCCTAAGTCAAGATTCTCTACCCAGTAAAGACAATGAGATCTTCCATGATCCTTAACACTGAGAATTTTTCTTTTTCTAGATCTACATGCTATGTACCTAGCTGTCAGCTGAGGAAGAAGTGATAAAACCCTTTTGTAATCAACAATTCTAATGTCTCCAAACAAAGAAAAAAATAGCCCATTTCCCTCACAATGAATCAGACTGGAGTAAGCAAGACAAAGCCCAGGTCAAATCCCACTATGTTCTTCAGAACCAGCATCACACTGAACAGAAGTTAAATCTTGCTTTCATGGGCTCCCAGTATTTACTTTTTAATATTTGAATTGTAAATTTCTTGAAAGTTAGTTAAACTCCAGATGGAACTCTAAGCAAATTCCTACAACCCCATAAACTTATAAGTTATATAAGTAACTTAAAGTTCAAGTTTAAAAAAACTTATAGATTGTAAATAATCTTAATAAATACAATTTTTACAACATAAACAATGTTTCTTGGTGGTGGTGGCACACACCTTTAATACCAGCACTCGGGAGGCAAAGGCAGGCAGATCTTTGTGAGTTCGAGGCCAGCCTGGTCTACAACAGCTAGTTCCAGGACAGGCTTCAGAGCTACAGAGAAACCCAGTCTCGAAAAAACAAAACAACAACAACAAAAAAAAAAAACCCCAATAATTTTGGCAAAAGCTTTTTCTAAAAAATCATTTTGAAGCAAATCTTCATTACAAATTGCACTAAAAATCAAAGACACTACTAATAGCTTACCCAATTTCTTAAGTGGGTATTGAATTTCAAAGTAATTTTGATAAAATTCAAGGAGCTTTACGGTTGTGTCCAAGGCATGGTGAACTTGATCAATCTTTTCTGGTACAGCATATATAGAAACCTAAAGAGAAACATAATCCATAATGTAAAGATAGGTAAAATTAAAATGCCATGACACTCAGCTGGGCACTGTTAGGACCAGCAAATTCAAGAAGTGCATATTATATGAGATCTTTTAGGATAGAAACTCTTGCTTATAATTCTTCCAATCCACACAGAACAAGTCATCTATATCCATATCAACACAAAAGAATTACCTAGTGTTTTAATTTTTTTAAGTTTTTCCAATATCCCAAATAAACTGTGTTACATCTCTGAGCAAACTACATGCACTAGCCTATCTAATTTTACAAACTTACACTCAGGACCTCTGGAAGAGCAGCAAGTGCTCTTAACCACTGAGCCATCTCTCCAGCCCTGCCATCATGTAATTCTACACAAATATCTGCAATCCCAGTTCTAGGGAGGTACAAACAGGCAAATCACTGTGGTCTGTGAGCTCCAATCTCACTAAATGTGAGTTTTATGTTTGTAAAGAGTCCCTGCCTCAGAACAGGTAGAGGGATAGAAGAGGACACCTGATGCTCTCTTCTCTGCTTCACATGTGCACCCACACACTCATACATTCACAGACAGACAGACACAGACACATACAGGCACACATACACAGTTACAGACACACAGACAGACTACAGCGATGATGAGTTATCTGCAGCACAAACTAAGGTGTTAATCCTTTTGGCACCTATTATCATGCCTGTACTCCAGTAGGACCTAAATACATATTAGTAAACAAATATTAACTTCAGTTGTTGGCTTGCTTTTATGGATCATGTAATATTTAAAAAATCCTATCATTAGACACCCTCACTATAATTCAGGTCTTATCTTGCTCATTCACTTCAGGGTACACACTCATGAAAAAGCAAATATAAAAAAGCACACAAGTTGCTTAAATACCTATGCTTTCTACCTACTATTTGGTAGACAAATGAAAAGTTTAAGTACATATGATATGATTATTAAAGAAACTGAAATTTGACCAAGGGATGAAATTATTCTCAATCCTCGAACACTATTAGGAGAAGGGGTAGTTTGGATTTTTTTCTTACTCTCTAATTCTTTTTCTTTTCCTTAAAGAAAAAAATAAAGTGCAGCCTAGTCTATAGAGAAAGTTCCAGGACTGCCAAGGCTACACAGAGAAACTCTGTCTTAAAAAAAAAAAGAAAAAACAGAAAAGAAAAAAAAATAAAGAACATGTGCTTTTAACTTCTTAATACATATACATCATCTCTTCATTATATTTATATCAACCTTATTCCAAAATAATAATAAAACAGTGGAAAATAAGGAGAACAATGTATCTAGGTAGATTTTGGTGGGTTTTTTTTTGCCATTTTGTGGTCTGAAGGATTTAAAATATGGCTACATGCATATTAGGCTAGCCCTCTACCACTCAAGCTATTTCCCCCAGGCCTCTTTCTACTTTTTATTTGGATACAGGGTCTCAGTAAGTTCTCCAGGCTCAATCTGAACTCATTTTGTAGCTCAGGCACATCTTGAACCTGTGATTCTCCTGTCTTAGCATCCTGAGTAAGTAATATTACAGGTCTTCACTAAACAACAACATGCCTTAAACAACAGTTTGGGTTGGGTAAGAGAACACTAATTACTACTATATGGTGATTTGGGGTACAGTTCTGTGGTACAGGAGGACGTTAAAAAGCCTAAGGCTCTGGGTTGAAACTTAATAAAAAGATTAAAGAAAAAAAAGAAAAAGAAAAACAAATATCTTAGTCAAGGTCAAATGGAAGTCTACTGGCAACTAGGCCTTAATAGCTATATTAAAGCCTTAAAGCCTAAATGCTTTCTTGTCATCTACTACTAAGACCATTTAAGAGATTTCTATAACTACAACTATGGAATCCCTACTTATCTAGAGCAAAGGGTTCTTTACAACTGAAAAATAGAGAATCTGGTAGGTTTAACCTGTCTGTGCCTTAAAGTAATATAAACAAAAACTAGCTAACAAAAGCAGAGCCATGTGAAGCAATAACATGGCCTGTAGGATCTAAAGGACACATTGCCTTTCCAAAACAGGTTAACTGAACACATTACAGAAAGCAAGAATTCCTCACATAAAGAATATATTGAGTCTCTTCTTAATGACTTATTAGATGAACTAGAAGGAAATTATATCAAATGGGTAAAGTGTACCAGGATAATTGAAAGACACTTGGGATGTGTCCTGGTTAGTTTAATGTCAACTTGACACAAGGCAGAGTCATCTGAAAGAACGGAACTTCAATTGTGTAAATGCTGCCACAAGATCCAGTTTTAGGTCATTTTATTAATTAAAGATTGATAGGGGAGGGCCCAGTTCATGGTGGGTAGTGCTATCCCTAGGTTATATAAGAAAGCAGGCTGAACAAAGCCCATAGAAACAAGCTAGTAAGTAGCATCCCTCCACGGCTTCTTCATTAGCTGCCTTATTTGAGTTCCTGTCCTGACTTCCTTCAATGATGAACAGTGCTATGGAAGCATAAGCCAAGCTGACCCTTTACTCTCCAAGTTTCTTTGGTTATGGTGTTTCATCACAACAACAGGAACCTTAACATGACTTAAATTACTTTAGAAATTTTATGTTTGTGAATAAATTAAAATTATATTGATAGTACAATTGAGGGCTCTAGTTAAATGCTACATGCCAGATTTGGTACTCATATCTGACTGATGAAATTAATTCTTTCAACTAGCCCATTGATGACAAACACAGAAGCAGAAAGCAAGGAAGCAAACAGAACAAAACAAAAACCTCAAGAGAAACATGAAGTTCCTAGCATAGCCTGCTAATACAAAGTATAGCCCTATCCAGTTCCTAATAAAAAAGGAGAAAAATAGTAAAACTATTTGGTGTGGGAAGTACTTCTATATATGTGTTGTTTTTTGTGGATAATGAATAAAGAAGCTGGCTTGGCCTGTGAAAGGGCAGAGTAGAGCTAGGCAGGTGAGGTGGGGGCGACTAAACTGAATGCTGGGAGAAAAAAGGCAGAGTTGCAAGATACCACGTAGCTGACAGAGGGGAAAGACGTGAACTGCCAGCTGGAATCTTGGCGGTAGGCCACAAGCCTCATGGTAAAATATAAAATCATGGAAATGGGTTAATCCTAGATGTAAGAACTAGGTAGCAATACGCTTAAGTGATTGGCAAAGCAGTGATTTAATTAATACAATTTCTGTGTGGTTATTTAAGTCTGGGCAGCTGGGAATAAACAAGCAGCTTCCAACAACTATTGTTTATTCATGCTGTTAAAACAAAACATATTTACTACTAGGAAGCCCTAAAAATGAGATTAAATCTCTTGGTGTGCAAAAGATTAAATAATATGGTTACATATGGAAAAATGTATTGTGTACTCTACCTATGCATATGTACTTATACACATATATAATACATATATACATATAAATGGATTTTATTTCCTGTGCATCTCTGTATATAATATATTACAGTCCTGAAAAATGAGGTGTAGAGGGGATCAGGATGTAGTCTCTTCAAGATATTAGAGCTAGTAATTATGAAGGACCAATTCCATCCATACCAAAGACATATTCTTGTTAAACTGTTCTGCCATCTAATACACATGAATAAAAGCCTCTGCCTACCACCCAAAAAAGCTTTGTGAAACTCTTTTCTTAAACTTTCCTCCCAGTGTAAAGCATACATGGTGATGGGGTATATATTTGATAAGAAATTGTGACACTGGGAGTGATAGAAGAATTCACTCTACAACAACTGAAAATACAGTTGAGCTTGTAAAGAATGGTCTTAAATATCAAAATGACAAATTTTAATGTAAGCCTACAGACAATAACAAACTAGCATGGCAGATTGTGGGCAGGTTTGGAAAGTAAATAGGAAGTAGGTACTTAAAAAGAATTCTTCTCTATCATCAGTGTTTTTATCTCTATTATAAAATAAAAGTTCAAATCAAATAACTATTTACACATGGGTACTAATGACAAAGAAAAACAAAATATCTTGATTAAAACACCAATTATGAGGAAATGGAAATAAACTAGGCCCATAAGTCAAATAATCGTACACATTCTCTATGAATAAAATCAACAAGGGCTTGTTTTTTTCTTCTGGTTTTGGGGATTTAAACTAGAGCCTTTCACATGCTTAGAAACACTGCTGATCTTTATGTAGACCAGCACCTAAATTTTTGTTTGTTTGTTTGTTTGTTCTTTTTTTTTTTTTGGTTTTTGGTTTTTTTGAGGCAGGGTTTCTCTGTTTAACAGTCCTAGCTGTCCTGGAACTCACTCTTGTAGATCATGCTTGCCTCAGACTCACAGAGATCCTCCTGCCTATGCCTCCTGAGTGCTGGGATTAAAGGCATGCACCACCACTGCCCAGCTACTAAATTTTTTTTAAAGAGTATTCATCTCATTTTTACAGCCAATATACTATTATAATTAATAGCCACACAAACTACTATAACTCTTGAAGTATGGCAAGCAAAGATTCTCCATACATTTCTTTTAAGTTTAAGCCTAAAGAGCTATATAAGGCTACTGACCATCATATTTTCTACAGTACAGTTCTAGAAATACTAGTATATTATGTTGTCTTACAATGATTCTACTCTAAAATAGGAAACTTGAAAACTATTGACTTTCAGGTATTAAATGAATGGCGATAAATAAGAGTTAAGTGTTGTGGGATATTCACACCCTGAGACTGTGTTAATAAAGTTAACTTTGAATCAGGGGTGGAGCCAGCGACTAGTTGACAAGGACTAGTCATAATATATACAGAGGACCCAGAATACAACAGAGGCACAGAATTAGCAGGGTATTTTTGGACTTTCTTTTTGGTGTAAGAAGTGTAGAGAATAGGTCGGCTGATTGCTTCTCCATGGCTTCTTTGGTCTATCAGGTTTCTAACCCAATATCTGACACCCAAGTCTTTACTGGTAATAGAACAACTTAGATAAACACAACAGTTAAGTAAAAGTAGTATTTCTGTTACAAAATATCGGAGTTTCATCTAAAAGCTTGTCTTCATAAGGTAACTACCAAGAAACATTAAAGAATTAATTCTACCTAGCTTACTATACAAATAGGTGTTCAGAGAATTAGTTCAGGAACATACCAGGGTTCCATTTACATCCCGACTCAGGTTCCTCATCTCCCCTAAAATGAAAGCAACCAGGTACGTGCTCATTTTAACACTTTCAGAAAATTCATCCAGAATAAGTCCTTCTTCTGCAGGGACTGATGACTTCTATAGCCAAAGGGAAAAAAGATGACAGTTCTGTAATTAAAGCAATCAATGACAAATATACTGAGAAACTAAAAATTAATGTAGATAATACTTGCATATTTTAATCTTTCAACACAAATTTCTAGAGAACAAAGCCCCTTCTTTCAGTTTCTTCTACCACCTTTGATCAAGAGGACACACCGAATATCATGAAAATCCCAACACAGCTCTCAATATATTTAAGTTACAGGGAGCATTAGTTTTGTCTTTCCATTTAAAAATTGTAGCAAAACTCAACTCCTTCCCCCACCCCAGAACCTTAGGACAACTGACTTTAAAAAGGAACTGTAGCTAAGATATCTTCTAACACAATCTAGTGCTCCATATGGGAAACTTAGTGGAATCAAATATGTTAGGTCAATAGAGAAGTCTGCAACAGACTGAAGGTGAGAAATGCCAGCAATTCCCAGGATTTCTCAACCATGAATTTGGTTACACTTGGGTTATCAGACAAGTAGATGCCCACCTCTGTAAGAGACTGATTAAGGTGAAGAGTTTGGCTACGAGTAATCATGCTGTCTACTGTCTATGAGGGTAGCTTGCATTACCTGCCTGCTGTGGCTATTCCTCACCCCTAGCTACACAGGTTCTACAAAGCACCACAGAGACCACCCACACAAAGCCATTCAGGTAGACACAAAAGGAGCCCTAAGTTATGTTTAGCATAAAACTCATCTGCTGGGTGTTGCCTCTACTATCTCCCACACAATTACACTCAAGAAAGAGGCTCCCAGTTTTGTTGTCCACTTCTACATGACAACAATCCAAAGTTTCATTTGCCAAAACACCAAGAATAATCACAGTTTCACACTCTCATCATTGCTTAGTACAGCAAGATCACTATTTCTCAAGGAATTACCTGGGTTTGTACTAATTCATAGTGTTCGTATTTGTGCAACTGTAGAGCAAGAAAACACTTCACACCCCTATTCACGCATTCTAAATCCTGCAGAATCTTTTCTTTCCTCAAGAGTTCCTTAAGCCTAGCAAATTTTTCCATTTTTATTTAACTATTTCAGAAATATACACATATGAATCTAAATATTCCTACCAATGGTACAGTAAGAGGAGTCCAATTGTTCTCAGAAATAAGAAGTCCATCCAAAGATTTTACCTTTATGTCACAATACCTTAGGCATATTTGATAATGCAGTATGATGTTCATTCCTTGTGATCTTGATGATAAATGTGGCCTTAAATGCTGGCTCATCAAAACAGGGAAAAGCAGATCTTGCTGCCAGAGGTTCAAATTGAGTTGCTGCAAAGTACCTAAAAATAAATGCGAATTCAACACAGTAGTTATTGACTGTCTTTTAGACAGGGCACCCTGCCAAGTACTAGGGGTATGAAGACAAATACAATTCCAGACTTTAAAGGACCCACAATTAACTAAGAGAGACGAAAGTCAAGAGTGGCATCTTCAAGCAGGCTTCAAATCATATCCTAACAATGGAAGCACGTTAGGAGTATCAATTGCCTTAAAACAAATTCTGCTGGAGTTAAAGACACTGTAGAGAAACTAGTACAAAGTCTGGTCCTTGAACACCAAAAATACCTGATAAAGTACAGAAGGGAAAAAAAAACACTTGAAAAAGAAGGCAGCATAATGGAAAAAGGCAGTGTCTATAAGCTGGGGCAGCTGTGGGGTGTGGTGGGATTCACAAAGGTAGCTTCTTAAATGAGTTTTCGACATGAAGCCCTTAGGGAGGATTGTCACTATTTGCTATTAAATTAAACATCTGGGTTTGCAACACTGATAATTTCAAATCTGTAACATTCGCTTTCATGAAAATAGAAAAACATTTGTTCTTTAACAGTATTCTGCTTTCCTTTTTCTTTTCTTTTTTCTAAGATTTATTTATTATGTATAGCGTTCTGTCTGTATGCTTGTTGGCCAGAAGAGGGCACGAGATCTCATTACAGATGGCTGTGAGCCACCATGTGGTTGCTGAGAATTGAACTCAGGACCTCTGGAAGAGCAGTCCGTGCTCTTAACCTCTGAGCCATCTTTCCAGCCCTCCTTTTTCTTTTCAAGGATGAACAGAAAGGATGTGCTCCCTTCTACACCACAACAGTTGCAGTTAAGACATACATACAAAGAAACTGGATTATTGGTCATGTGAAAAGCACAAAAATAAGCATGACTTAATGGTAGATTTCTAATCAAGGAAGAAAGCTGATCTCCATGTGGAAGACCATGCAGAGTATCAGGGCAAGTGTACCTCTCTTGTACCAGCTTATATAGCAGCCACAGGCACCCTCCTGGCACCCTTGGATTTCAGTCCTTAGATTTCACTTTTAGAAGATAAGCGGAAAAGAGAAAACTGGATTTGGAGTCCACATTTATTAGCCATATGACTCTGTCAAGTCTGCAACCTATATCTCAGTTTTTTATCATGTTATGGTTTAGACAGGATTCCCCGCAACAAGCCCAGAGTTTAGTCAGAATCCAGTAAAACGTTACAAAAACAAAGCATTTGTATACTACATAGGTGGTTCTATATAGATGCTTATTACTAATTCTAGGAAACTACAACACTTTCCCACACTTAAATCATTAACGTCTTTCCTGATAAGAATGGGGCCAGAAAAGGCAACGTGAACTTCATGTAATAACCATGCCAATATTTCTTTTTCTGTTGTTTTTTAAAAAAATTTTGTTATGTATACAGTGTTCTGCCTGCATATATTCCTGCTTGACAGAAGAGGAGACCCCAGATCTCATTTATGGATGGTTGTAAGCCACCATGTCGTTGCTGGGAATTGAACTCAGTACCTCTGGAAGAGCTGCCAGTGCTCTTAACCTCTAAGCCATCTTTCCAACCCAACATTTCTAATGGCCAACATTTTTACCTAGTAAAAGGAATGGGATAAAGTCCAATTTTGTTCCTATTATTCACATTAGAAGGTGTATTTAAAAATAAAAATTACATCATAACATTCTTCTCTTTGCTTGAGACAGTCTTTTGTTTTTTGAGACATGGTTTCTCGGTGTAGCCTTGGCTATCCTGGAACTCACTCTGCAGACCAGGCTGGCCTCAAACTCACAGAGATCTACCTGCCTCTGCCTCCCAAACGCTGGGATTAAAAGCATGAGCCACTTACTGCTCAGCTGAGACAGGTGGTAAATATCCCAAATTGGCCTCATACTCACTTTATGTACATACACATGTACACACACACATCACACACATATACCTGTATTCTGTATTGAAATTCTGATCCTCCTGCCTCTATCTCCCAAGTGCTGGGAATGCAAGTACATTCCATCACGCCTGACTCTCTCTCTCTCTCTCTCTCTCTCTNTATATATATCCTAACATTCTAAGAAAAACCAAACTAAGCAAAAATAAACAAAAAAATTTTAATTATTGTTCAAGCAATATAATAACTATCTCACTCAAACGTCTCTGAGAATGCTGCTTTCTGAAAACACAATGTATTCTCTATTCTGAATACAAGATGCCTATTCTTTCTTGTGACTATGTCTGCTTTCAGAAAAACTTGTGACAGCATTTTCTCAAGCCAATTTGAAGACAGGAATTAGCTGGGAGTTGAGTAAGAGAATCCTTAGCACTGGGAAAAATAACATGCAAAATAAAGAAGTGTGAACTGGGGAAGCAGTTCAATTCAGTGGTTAAGAAACATGGGTTTGTGTTTCCTCTCTGCCAGACTATTACTATATGTACCTTTGTCCTTGGTTATTTTGAATATATTAGTATTTCTTAGTGAGTTTGACAAGGGAAGGCAGAAGACAAAAGAAACATAAAATGCTCTGAGCAGTTTATAGTGTTTTAGTTCCCAATAAGTATTGGCTACTGTTATCCTTAATTTTAGGAAATACAGAGTTCAGCATAATAGAGTATGGGCTATGAGAAAAAACAAAGGACAGATAATGAAGATCTTCAAATTGTTAGAAATAAGTCGTGGGAAAGGACGGCACACCAAAAGCTAGCATGATCACCTCTACTAATGAAAACAAGTGCAAAGATAAAAATAGGCATACACTACATTTATAACAGTGTGGAAAGTAGGTAATTTCCTGAACACAAGCAATGTCTATTCAAAGCATCAGACATTATGATTTTCCAGGCAAGAAGAGTGTTGGTGGTATAATGATGAGAAAATCTGCCTTCCAAGCAACAAGAAATGCATCTCCCTAATCATTTTCTCAGTTTAAATATTTATTCTAATTATAATGGGGGTAGTATAAAAGTCTCCAGCAAAATTGTAAGACACACACCCACACAAAATTTTGTAGGATTAATAGTTCTCAGACATCCTGAAGGTAAGAATGAATTAAACTTTTGTCCTCTATCAAGATAGACAATCATGTAGGGCCTTCACTGTTACTAGCAAGCAGATAAATAAACTTAGATTCTGTTTGTTCCAAACCAGTTTAAAATACTATTTTAAATTCTCTATTTCTTAGTTTCAAGTCCCAAATTTTTCTAACATGTACCATAACTCAATTCAGCCCATGTCAAGAATTTACACATCCTTATACTAAAAATCACTGGATTCCACTACACAGAATTCATTCTTCCCATTATGTACCAATAGGCCCAAAGATTCCATAGAAATAATCTAATTAGATGAGATAGCTCTGGAGCTTGTCTTAGAGTTCTGTTTGCAATTATTAAGTCACTGTCTTATAATGTCTTATAATGTGCATGGTGTCTGTCTGTTTGTATGTCTATCTATCTATATATGTGGATAATTCTACATACAAAATGTACACTGCAAATAGGGAGCAAAATACTGTATTTCCTAGGGATAACAGAGATTACAAACCAATAACTAAAGCTAAAAACTACAAGGCTACCATTACAATCTCAAATTTGTGCTCAATTTTAGATAATCATTCAACAACTGAAATATATGGACAGCATTCTAATTGTTTTAAAAGTATATATAAAAGAAAAATTATCATTTATTGATGTAGGAGGGTCATCTGTCTATGTGTTACTTTCATTGGTTAATAAAGA
>LOEQ01003326.1:0-15966 GCA_001685075.1 Bramus lutescens
TTCCTAGACCTCAATGGAGCGGGGAGGACCTTGGACTTCCCACAGGGCAGGGAACCCTGACTGCTCTTTGGACTGCAGATGGATGGGGAGGGGGAGGGGAGAGGGAGAGAAATGGGAGGAGGGGAGGAGGTGGAAATTTTTTAATTAAAAAAAAGATTCAAAGACCTAATTTAAAATCTGAAACATTGCAACTGTTCCATATCTTTTAAAACCATAATAGCTAGGAATAGGATCAACTTATCTGGCTAACAGCTAGCAAAAGGATAATGAAAACTTGGGATATATACACAATTGAATATTAATTAACTATAAAGAAATACGAAATTTAAAGGTAAGTGGGATGAACAGGAAAATGTTACACTGAAAAAGGTCACCCAGGCACAAAGGGAATCATTATTTCTTTTTCACTAAACTGTAAGTTTAGGGACAATCCTATTCAACATTTCAAAGATACTTTCTGAGATTGACAAGATAATTCCAGAGTTCCCTTAGAATTCCAGAAGACTTGGAAACCAAACAATATGAAGCAGAACAAAGTTGCAGAATGTATACTACTTGATCACAAAATTTGTAAGGCCATGGTATATGGATATAGAAATAAACAATTTACGAGAATAGATTCAGAAATAATCATCCAAACATGTGTGCAATGAGTTTGACAAAGCTGCTCTGGCAATGTATTATAGAAAGTATAATAATGTAAACACATTACTTTAGAATCTTGCATATCGATAAGCAAAAGATGTAATGCCACCCATATCAAGGACTGATTCATCGAGCACCAGTGTTGTCTTACTGGGTCAAGGTTCCCTGATATGAATGGAGAGAAATAAGAGCCAGACACAGATTGCAGGGGTCACAGTAAGGCTGAGGGTGTGACAAGTTTATTGCAAGCAATTACAGTTTTGTTTGTTTACCTTTTTGAGTCAGGGTTTATTTGTGCAGCCTTGGCTGTTCTGGAATTTGCTCTGTAGACAAGTGTAGCCTCAATGTCACAGAGCTAGACCTGCCTCTGCCTCCCGAGTGCTGGGATTGAAGGTGTGCAGCACCACTCTACCCAATAGGCTTTTTATACGTTTATCAGAAATTGAATATAATGGTGGTTGCCAGGATCTACAATTGTAATTTCTAGGATAAAATGACATTGGCAAACTGTACAGAGTACACAAGGCTAATGTCTAAGAACAATTGTCTTGTCAAATTTCTATATGCTTCCTCGACTTTTAAGCAAATATGTAGAAACGTAAAGTGGCCTGAATGTTTCACTGCCTGAGGGTGTGACTGCCTTGGTTTCCTAGAAACTGAAAGGCACATAGAGCCCCAGGAGCTATGGACTCTTCTTACCTGAAAAACCAATGATTCTTGGCTCTCAAGGCAGTTAGACCAGGCCAACTCCATGATACCTGCAAGTTCAAGTATATCATAGACTTAAAAGTACAACCCCAAGCAATGGAGTTACTAAAAGAAACCAGAGTATAAATATTTATGGCCTTGGGGCAAGCAAAGTTCTCTTACCTATACAACAAAAGCACGACTCATGGAAAGTGAACCGATCAATTGGATTTTGTTAGAATATAAATCTTTGTTTCTCAAATTTCTAAAAGAATGTGAAAGGGCAAGCTACAAAATGGAAGAAACTGAGCAAAAATAATACATAGCATAAGGGATTCATATCCAGAACATTTATGGAAATCCTAAAACTCAAAACCATTAAAAATTCAACAGGATTATAAAACATTTTAACAGATAGCTTAACAAGTTTGATCTGGCAAAAGATACATGAAAAGTACCACTGAGTCAATCTTCAGAAATGAAAATTAAACCCAAAAGGATGTACCACTCCAAAACCTTTAGAATATATGAAATATAAAGGTAGCTTCTCTAAGTCTTAAAGAGGTTGTGAGGAAACTGGAATGTCCATTCATTGCTTTGGGGAGTAAAAAGTGGGGAAGAACTTTGAAAAATGCATTGGCATTGGAAACTAAACAAACTACATACATACACACACACACACATACACAAACACACACACACACATCTACCCTTTGATTGTAATATGCCTCAACTGCCATTTACTTGGATATAACTTATGAAGCATGAAAGCAGATATGCATTCAGGCATTTGTACATGGATGCTTATACAATCGGAAACATCCCAACTTTCACCAGCTAAATTGATAAGCAAGTCATCAATTACCCATGCAATGAAAAAAATCATACAGCAAAAAGAGAATGAACTATTATCATTTGCCAGGAATGAATAAGTAGCCAAAGTATTTTTTCCTGAATGAATGAAATTAGGCAAATTTGTACTTATTACACACTTTTATTTGTAAAAGAATTTGAAAAGCTGCAAACAAATATATATTGGCAAAATGCATATCCATGGCTTTCCAGAAAAGTCAGGTTGGAGGGACCCAGCAAGGCAGTAGAGAACAGTCTGATGAGTATGCTAATTTTGTTGAAACTGGCAATCACTTTATGATATATATATATATATATTTCAAAATGTATAAAGTGGCATACTTTCAGTCAAGTGTAACTTGTATGTCAAGTATGACTTTTAATAAAGAATTTTAAATAGTAAAACAAGTAATTCAGCAATAAAGCAACAGATGTGGGAACTTTGAACCGCAGTTTTTCTTATATAATTTTATCCCTTTTTCTGTATGGATATTTGAGCCTAGGTTCTCGCTGCATGCTTGGCAAGGGCTCTGCCATGAGAAAAAGTCCTGGTTGTCTTTTTAGACTTTATTTTGAAATAGGCTCTCATGAAGTTGCCTAGGCTGACATTGAGCTGATTCTATAGGTTACAGAAGGTTTGATTTTGTGAGCCTACTGTCTCAGCTTTCCAAGTAGCATAGATCACAAGCCTGTACCACCCTGCTCAGCTTTGTAAGTCCATTATTAGACAAAAGTAATCAGAAGCTACGGCTTTCAGAATGGTGACTCATCTGGTAAAGCTGACTAGAAAAGGCAGTAGGGAAACTTCTCAGTGCAGAATGTCCCGGATCTTGGTGTGGACTCTGGTTTGTAAATGAAAACGTTGACAAAGCGCTGTGGTGGTCAGATCCTGTCATTTAACGAATACCTGAGATGAGAGGCTGAGTTATTGCAGCCTGGCAGATTCGAGTCCATGATCCGGCTATCTCACTGTTCTGAGAACTGTGGTGCCGCTTTACAGTGACAGCAGAGTGGATTAAAACAGCTCAACTCATCAGAGGAAAGATAAAAGAACAGGGAGTTGAGGTCTGATGTTTCTTTCCGTGCCACACACGGAAGGGCCAGAAGACTGCCATTGAGCCCAATACCTTAAAGTTCCCGTCATGGACTGATGTTACCACACTGGTGACTAAAACCAAAACCCATGGCCTTTGGAAGTCACTGAATATTCAGATGATAGAATTAAGGGGTGGATGGGCTGGTTTATGGGAACAATGAGAAAAAACCACAACACTATAAGGCAGTAAGCAGAACTGTACTAACTTTTTTATGAAACTGCTTCCTAGTTGCTTCTTAGTCCCCTGGCGATTTTGATGCAATTAACATTTTAGAGACTAGAGACTCTGAAGGTTTTGAAATAGAGAGATTGGCTTTGGCTTGCTTTTTTTTTAAAGATGGTTTCTCTTAACCCTGGCTGTCCTGGAAATCACTCTGTAGACCAAGCTGGCCTTGAACTCACAGAGACCCCCTGTCTCTGCCTCCCAAGAACTGGGACAAAAGGCCTATGTAGCCACCACCCTGTGGTTTAACTCTGTTTTAAGTCAGTATTTTCCAGAGTTACTTAGTTTCCACTAATTTTTTTTAATTTAATGCATTGAAATATCCAATAAAAACAAGTGTTTCAAAGGAATCTATTTAAGGAAATGCCAAAGAAGCCAATTAAAAATACATCATATAGGGTCTATGTAGTGTGAGAGAGCTTCAATGTTTCTGTCAGAATTTACATTACTTGTAAAGGGAAGAATCTAGATGGAAAAGACAGGATATCTGGCTCAGTGGCCATTGCTCATTCCTTCCATCATTGTTGAGTGGGTCAGGTTGGAGAATGCGGGGATGGTTGCAACCACAGAGGGTGCAACGACTCTTATTCAGCAGCCTTCTCCATCTGTGGTTTGGACAACCCAGTGCAACTTCTGGGGACTTAGATTTTTAAGTGAGAATTTGGGTAACCCTAAGGTAGAACTCTACTCCACAGAAGGATTTCACTTAGAAAGCAGTCACATATATTAGAGATGCCATGATAAGCAAGTCCTCCATTGACAGTCGTCTGCCTGGGTCACATCAGCAGCACTTACTCTGCTTGAGTTAACAGGTTTGGTGCCCAATGCTTGAGTGACTTACTCTTTTACTGTCATCTATGACTGATCTTCTAAAAGCATTATTTTAACTTGAATATTTGATGGATTTAACAGTAAAACAGGTATCATTTATAATATTTTCTAGGTGGCTACAAGATTAACTAATTTTAAAATATTATTTATGTATAGAATCATAACTTTTAGAAATAGAAACTTGGAAATCTTCATTTCCTACTTATTCCATCTTTTCTCTCCTCTATTTGTATTGTTGAAGCTAAGACTAGGAGTTCTATGTTGAACAGGAGAGGGGGAGTGGACATCCTTGTCTTATGCCTGGCTTAGTGGAAATTCTTGAGTTTTTCTCTGCTTGTGATGTTTGCTGTGTGCGTCTATATGGAGGATACAGGGAATCCTCAGAGTTACCCAGATGTGAACTCTGGATGCTATAAGAATAACAGGACTGGCAAGGCATGCCCATTGGTGAAACCATGGCAAAAATATGGGAGTAACCAACTACTTTATTTTTGGATTTTTGTCCTACTCCATAAGATAGAATCTATACATGGCACCATTACTGATATAACAAACTATGAATATGTATGTTACAGGCCCTATACATAGGTCCTACTATTATTCTTTTGCTAAATGAAGCTAGTTTTAAACTGACTTCTAATGACTTTATACCCATAGATTTGTGCACCTTTCAATTCTCATCAGAGAAGTCTTTATTTTTAGTACATGCTAATTAAAAACTGACAAAGTACAAATATTAAGAAACTTTGGGTTGTTCGGCCATAAATGGCACATCTACATCACATTCCTTTTCCCAAGGCACTGGAATCATAGAAGAGTATAAGAGCCAGAGGCAGTGCATGATTATAAGAAAGAAAACATCTTGCTGACCCAGCAGGACAGCTTTGCATATGAACTCACAGTGGTTGTGACAGCATGTATATGACCTGTGCATTCAAGGCCAGACCAAATCCCTGCATGGAGGGAATAATTGCCTATGATGTCCTACTACTAGCTGGGGAGGTATTGGTAGCTAGGAGGGAGGGAGAGTCAGTTTTCTCTAAAAGTGTCCCCTCTGATAACAGACCACAATACAGTGCAAGGCCACTTTTCCAAGAATATAAGGCCAGCACAATTGGACTTGATAGTTTTTTTTTTAAGGATACAAAGTTGAGTGGGTAGGTAAGTTGGGGTGGTGGATCTGGGAATAGCTAAAGGAAGGGACAGTGAAGATGTGCAAAACTCCTTGTGTGAAATTCCCTAAGAACTGATAGTGTTTATTGGTTAATTGAAATTTTAAGAGAAAAAAGTCTAATTATTCTTTGAAAGACTAACTTTTAGGACATACCACTGAGAACCTGAAGCATGAGATGTTAAGGAACCACTAATTAGATCAGATTTGCTTGTCTCTTGAGTCTCTGCTTCCTTCCAGTTTTTATAGGTTTGTGGAATTATATCTGTGTCTTCAATTCTATTCCTGATCAAGTCCTTTATTATTGTTTAAAGTTACACACAGGTGAGGTATCTGTCTACAACATAATTCTCAATTTTGCTTTTGCCTGACAAGCCAGAACAGGACTCATCCATGGTACATCTTCGATGTCTTGTATATAAGATAGTAAAAATGAGATTCTTACTGTGGCACTTTCTACTCATCAGGTGGGTAAGTTTTTTTTCCAAAAGCCTCTTTATGGAAAATAAGAGAATCATCAAATGTAATACAGAAACGTAACAAAATAAAAGGACATAAATACAACCCTCATAAAATCAAGTCTTATAGCCTGTCCTTTCAATGGTGTACAAAATACTTTATATTTACATTTGTTTCTGAATTACCAGGAAACATAGGTGTTCTCATATTGAACCAATTTGTATTGCAAAGTCCACGTATAATGATAAAGCAACATGTGCCATGTATATCAGCTTAACCGTGCAAATAACTAGATGTTATCCATTGGGATATTCTCTAAGGAATGCTCTGCAAACACCAACTCTTATCCAAATTAGCCCATATTATTTACCAGTCATTTATTCAGAAATGACCTCATGTTTTTTGAGTGATTACTATATGTCATATCCTGTGGGAGATGTGTATAGATAGATAAAGTTATGCTTGAACCCCCTCGTGGAACATATTAATAATTTGAAGGAAATTAAAATACAAATATGAAAAGTTACAGGATTATTAAACAACACGACTCAGAAGAAGGAGCTAAAATAATAAAACGTCATCAAATTCAGGCAATCATAATATAATGCATATAATACAATGAGCCATCTTGTTTTCACAGGCTCATCACTTCTCTCCTAATGCCTCTCTGTCACAGCCATCTACATATGCATTGATGACCATCTGTGTTGGCAGAATGCCACTTCTTACTCAAATATTGTGTCTTTCAAAAATATTTATGTGTTGTACATCTTAATGTTTCTAGTGCTCTATCTCTACCATATCTTTTATTTTCATTATTAAGTATATGTATATTTAAGAAGCAGTAGACTTGGGGGCGAGAACACAGCAGCCTGGGATTGACCTCCAGCATGGGAGACAACCCGCCCCCCAGATAAAATAAACAGGAAAGAAAGAAAGAAAAAAGAAAGGAAGAAAGGAAGGAAGGAAGGAAGGAAGGGCAGTATATAGGAAGTACAAAGATAATAAAGGCAGTTGTGAAAACATTCTTGATGTAGTCACCATATTAAGTACTCCATTAGGAAGACGATCTCTTCAATTGGCCAAATCTGAGGCATCTCTCAAAGCTGAACTCATAAGACACACTTATGTTTTAAATATAACAAGCCCTTTATCCCCCAAATTATAAGTAGGATCCTGACCCACCATTGACTCTATGGTAGACAGATTACTATTGGTAATTTGTGTACTGATTCATGATGTTTGCATGCATACAAGTTCATTTTCATGCATGCACATAAATATTTGACTGTATTTGAGTTCTAACTTTTCCTATATAATTTCCTTCTTTCTTCTCTTCTCCACTTTCTTTCATTTTCCCTTTTCCATTCATCTTCTTTCTCTTTTTTTCTTCCTCATCTCCACCACTACCTAGGTCATGCATGAAATACAAGCAGCTTACCATCTAGGCTGACATACAGAGAACAATACCAACATGGGTGTTATTAATATGTTCATTGCAGAGTTACATGAAGTCATGAAAATGTACTAGTATGATAAAACAATAAAAGTTGAATTCTACAGATTTGATGACTTATATTTGTAAGAGTATTATAGACAATGCATTTATGACTCTCAGATTTTTATTTAACCACAATTTAGAGCATTCAGTGAGGATTCACTCTCAGAAGGATATCCTTAAATACAATACATATCTTAATAGATCATCTGGGTCTCCAGCAGAATGTACAAACTACTGGACTGGAGTATATTAAATAAGCAACTGATTGAAAATGATTCCTCAGATGATTTGTGTAGGGCATGACCAACACACAACAGAGTCCCAAACAAAGAGAAGATTTGCTGATGAGGAAAAGATAATTGAAAAGGCATTAATTGATAGTTGGCTAATAAAATAAAACTAATCATAAACCTATCCTGTATTCAAAGGAAAATTGATTTATGGAAGCAAAATGCCTGTTTCTCTGAGGTGTCACACAGGAAGGAGTGGTCTGGACAATCATTAGCATGAAGAGACTTTCATACAGACTTCAGGTAGGAGAAACACAAAATTGTATCCCTTATGGGTATAGAGATGTGCGGATTATTAATTGTGGAAGTATACTTATTACCGGAAACACATGAAACAATAGAGCTTATTGACTATTTCTGGAAAATATTCAGGGATAGGAACCAAATCCGTGTTGTGTTTTGAGATTGAGAAATATGTCTGGACAGAACCATATAGAACTAACAAGGAACTCTTTGATACTGACGTGCAGTGGGCTCAGAAATGAGTCAAGACTAGAAAGAAACCCCCATGCTGCGGCCTGTTCCAGAGCTGAGGGAAGTGAGAGACAATTGCCATATGAGGAAAAAATGTATAAGCTAACATTCTCTTAGTCTTTGGTAAGTAAAAGTATTTTCTTAGTTGTGACATGGAACCCAATGTGTAAGTTGTGGAAGACTAAATCAAAAAGTACAGGTGTCATTTGCTTTTAGAAGAAAATATTGCTTTTTAAAGTTGATGGTGGAAGTAATATTAGAAACTTAAATGCTGAATAAAATAGTGTGAAATAAATTGAAGAAACAGAACATAAAGAATAAGATATTTCTATGGTTCATCTTTTGTTTACATATTTATTTATTCATTTTATATCCTGGCCACAGTTTCCTCTCCTTTCTCTCTTCCCAGTTCCCCATCCCAAGTCCCCTCTGTTGCCATCCCACAATCCACTCTTCCTCAGTTTCTGATGCAGTACATACCTCTCCATGTATTAATGGTGGGCAATGTGACCCAGCATGCAGAGTAGGGTCCCAAAGGACAGTAAAAAAAAATCAGAAGCAGCCCCTGCTCCCATTATTAGGAGTCCTACAAGAGAACCAAGCTATACAGCTGTAACATATGTGAAGAATGACTATAATTCTTGATATGAGAACCCAACTGATATAAAAGTAAGAGTAGAACAGAACGTGGTATCTTGTTTTTTTTTTTAATACATAGAGAAGTGTGTGTATGTGTGCCTGTATGTTTGTGTCCTTTGGAAAACGTTAAAGGCAATGCTTATGCATTTCAAATTTAACCCAGGCTACTGAGTATATTTATTTTCTTATATAGTTGCTATTTTTTTATGCTGAAGCATAACAACTCATAGTTTTCAAAAGTACATTGCATCACCATCAACTATAGAATTATTGTTTCATATTACAATTATTAAAATTTATTACTCCTTGTAGACAGAAACTATACTTTCATGTCCTGGCTGCCCAGACCCAAATAATCACATAGAAACTATATTAATTACAATAATTTGGCCAATGATTCAGGCATATTTCTAGCAAACTCTTACAACTTAAATTTACCCATTTCTATTAATTTATGTATTGCCACAAGGCTGTGGTTTATCTGTATTGTTCCAATGTCTTTCTACTTTGACAGCTACATGGAAGCTGCCTGACTCTGCCTTCTTTCCTCCTCAATCTCTGCTTGAACTTCTCACCTTGCTATATTCTGCCCTGCCATAAGCCAAATCAGCTTATTAGTCAATGGTAATAAAACACAATCACAGTATTCAGAGGGGAATCCCACATCAACTACTCTCTAATGGTAATGGTGTTTGTTTTGAGTGACAGGCATCCCTCAAACCACCAATAACCCTATTCTATTTTCATACTTTTATTAGTTCAGTTTTTAGGCTGCACAGGCAAGTGAGTACATATCACGTTTGTCTTTGTGCCTGGCTTATGCCATCCAGCCAATTGTCTTCCAGTTCACCCATTTTGTCCCAAATTGTGGGATTTCATTCATTTTTAAGGCAAACTTGTAGTTCATTTTATANTGTGTGTGTGTGTGTGTGTGTGTATTTTCTTTCTCACTCATTGCTCTTCTGATGGTTTGCCCTTTTTGGCTTTCTGTACAATACAGAGGGTATAATATTATTCATACAACTTATATGCTATTGTTTCCCAATCCCTGAACAGTAATACAAATTCTGAATGCCCGCTATGCCAGACACCTCCACAATTTAACCGCTTGACACTATCCTTAAGGTTAAGGCAGATACTCCTACCCTGCTCTTATCCTTTGGTTAATGTGTCTGATAGATAAATTCATGTACTGAACCTACAGAAAACCATGGCCTATATGATGTTCAAGGCCTGAAGATAGAGGATATATGGCAGAGACAGAAACAGGACTTCTAGAATTGCTGCTCTGTTTTGATGCAAGGTTGACCACTGAGAAATCTGTGCGTCACTGGGAAGATGAGATGAAAGAGCAGCCACTATGGGCAGAAAGTTGGAGATGGGCTGCAAACCCCATTGTATGGCATTCATGCTTTCAGTGACTCTCTGGCTCTCTTTGCTGCTACTGAGGAAAACCACTTAGTCTCTCTCTTTCAGTTTGCATTATTTTTCTTCCTTTGGATTCTTGAAATCTTAAACATGTTCTTGTCAGCTTCCTCTGAGGATGACCTGATAGGCAGAAAAAGAGAAAAAAATATACTCATGCGCTCCTTGGTCACCATGGATATCAACTTGCTATTTCTCTCCTCTCAGTTTTGTCCTTCTCAACCAATAGTCCTGACACTTACAGCCTTGCCACCAGACCCATGATTGGGGAGATTATAATCCTTATAATGATCTAATTCCATCTGTTATATCCTCAGAGTACCTCCGTTTCCCTCTTTGAAGCATCAAGAGTACAATGACAAAAAACAACAACAACAACAACAACAACAAAAAGGTCTTTTTAGTATATCAAGAAACTCTTGGGGTCAGAAAAGCAAATGTTCATTCAATTCTCCCCTTTGATTCCTTCTTTCTCCATTTCTTTCTCTGTATGTCTTTATTTGTGCATGAATATGTGTACACACATGAGGAGGTCTTGATTCTTCTCCACCGTATTCTTTGAAGCAGAGCCTCTCGCCTACCAGGAGCTCACTGATTGTTGAGGCTGGATATGTAGGAAGGTATAAGGCTCCTTCATTGTCTCCCTCCCTAGTCAGGGATCATATCAGCAGGCTTTGCTTCAGATCCTCATGCAAGTACTTTACTGACTGAGTCATCCTGCAATTCACTCTTTACTTAACCCATTCCCACCCAGTGGGTGAGTATTTGACTCAGCTAGAGCAGTATTCTTGTTGGAGACAATTATAATTCAACATGGTTACAACCAGATCTTAGAATTTAAGGAAAAGAAATCTCAAATGTATCCTTTCCCAAGCAAAAGTTTTGTTTCACTCGACACCACCCCACTGGAAAAGAAAAGTCAGTAGAGTATTAATGCCTTTCTACCCACATTGTAGAGGTCTTACCTAAAATGTGTCTCATTCCCACACTTGTTTTCTTCTGTTGTGCCTGGAGAGGAACAGGTTGAAATTTCCACCTGAAATCCAATGAATGCCACCAAGCGAAAATAAACTGTAGATACTTGAGAAAAGATTCAAAAAGGAAAGAAAACCCACTTCAAGAAACTGAAGCTTGTTGTCTCCCCCTCTCCGTCAGTCACGCAGAGCCAGTGAAGCTCTGCACACATTCTCCTGCCTCCTGTGTGCAGGCAGGGTGTCTGTGGTAGTGACAACTGATTCATGTGCTCATTTGCATATCCCTGGTGCCAGCAGCGGAATACAGAACAGGGCCTCCTGCTCTGGCAGCAGACACTACACTGGCAAATCAGGGGAGCTGTCAGAAACAGCTGTCCATTAACAGAGTTTGTGGAAACAACCTGGAGCTGTTTGAGCATGCTAGGTGGTAGAATTTAATTGGAATAGCAAGTGTTCAAAATTAAGATCAAAAGGACCAGCCATTCGATGTGGATTTCATGACACTTTAAAAATAATGGTTCAGGTTTGATTAATGCTGCACCGAGTTTGCATATATCTCTCCATTGGTTAAAAAAAGAAAGGCCCATTTGCTGGTCTTGGATTCAATGAACATATCCAACAGTGAGCTCAAGACTCCTAGGGTAAGTGCGGTCATTTTCTGTTCAGAAACCCCTCTTGGTTTAAGAAAACAGATGTTTAATAGGAATCATAAGCGGATGGAAAAGGCACTGCCATATGGTAGTGTGGTAGGGAAGAGGCAAAGCTAGCCCTTCCAGGCTTTCAATTATCACACTGTGTGGCTAAAGCTCCACTACCCCGGTGGCTCTCAATTCAGCCACTAAGCCTGCAAAGGCAGATGTAAGGATTTAAAAGTCACATGGCCTCTGGGTGGCAGTTTGGAGGAAAGAAGACAGTTTGGTCTCTTGACCTGTTTTTGCATTGCCCCCTCCACTGCACCTTGCCACAAATCATATGAGAAGCACAGTTACCAAAGGGAAGGATGGAGCGGGTGTGTAAAGGAATGAGGATACAAGGACCAGTAATGAGTTCCTAGCAGGGGTGGGGAGATGAGGACCAGCAATGGGTTACTAAAAGGACTAGGTTTTCTTCCTGAAAACTCTCAAATTTAGCATTGCATTAAGCTTAGGAAGTATTTCCCCATGACAGAAGTAGCTACTTGTAACTCAGAACAAAATTTGAATCCCTGAATTTTAACCATTGTAAATCCCAGATCTAGGGAGTCCCGAAGTGAATGCTCTTTATTGTGTATATGATTCTGTTCTGAGCTGAGCAATCAACAGAACAATTTGTTTTATTTTTTTAAACTTTTATTATATAGTAGACTGACAATCATACTAATCATAAAACTTAAAAGTTATTTAATATTTAATTAATGAAGATAACACATGTGTAGTGTGTTTAGAAGCTATCAAAAAATAATCAGAGCAGGTACAGCATAGGATTGGGACAATGGGTGCCGGATGGCAGTTCCAGATAGGTAGTGTGTGGCAGCCAGGAGAAGTGACAGCTGGTGGCTTCCCAAACAGATTTCACTTTAGGATTTACTGAACATTCACTGTATCTTTTGTTCCTGGTTCAATAACAAAGCCGTTTCTTATTTGTTGCCTTATAATATCAGATTGGTTAGAAAACACACAGAAAAAATATTTGGCATTATTAAAGCACTTCTCACTATCCAATGTAATTGCGATAATGTGGGGAAGGGTATTCTACAAAAAGAGAAAGAATAAGGATGTGAGAATCGTTGGTATTTCCTGTCTTTTTCCTTAAATAATGATTTGTCATCCCAAGAATTATGTATCCCCTAACTTTCACCAAATGAAGCAAGAGGCCCAGCACACTGGTGAAGCCTGGGAGGAAAAAGAAAATGGTGTGAAGAGTGGAACTCACTGGGTCACACTGGAAGCTTGAGCAGCCTTGCTCATGTCCAAGATGTCACACATCACATGCACTCAAGGGGACAGGTCTCTTTGAGTGGCAGGGTAAGCATGACAGGCTTTGTCTCCCTCTATGGAAGGCATCAGTTTGTGGCTGATGCCAAGATCTTCAAATCCAGGCTGCTAGTTTTGAATTGTTTCTGGCTGTGGGGAAGGTATGATTGAGTTTTCTTGTCCACAGCGCTCTCCAAAGGAGCAACAAGACATTATTAGGAGAATGGAAAGTTCCCCTTCAACTTGAAGGAAGGGGACCATGCTTCAAAATTCCGCACTTTTATTGATGTTTTTAGTTAAACCAGGCTCACACTTGTTCAGGACAGAGTGCTGTCTGTGTGTGATCCCATGAAATGACCAAAGGACACAGCTAACACTCCACATTTTACAGTTATTCTTGATGAGGCCATCACTGGGAAATCCCAGGTTAGAGAAAAGACACAGCTGAAATCAAGGATGACTGAATGCAGCTTTGAATGGACCAGTCTTCTTCACCACATCTTATTTTACCAATGAGGTAATGGAATCAACGCACATTTCTTTGTGTGAGGTGTATATGCATGTGTCTGAGAGAGTATATGTATGAGAGTGTGAGAGAGAAATCATGGGTATCTATTAGTATGTGTGTGTGTATAGAGAGAGAGTCTCAATATATGTGAATGTATGTATGTGTGTGTATGTAGAGAGAGGGGGAGAGTTTCCGTGTATGAGAATCTGTACATGTTATTCTTAAAATTCTAATTTGAGCCTTCGGGAAGTGTGCAGGCACCATTAACAGGTTTAGCACAGGTATAAAGGAGGCCTGATCCAAACAGCTAGGTACAGGCTGGTCCATAGTAAGGCTGTGCTAAGGGCTGCAATGCTAGTGAGGAAAGGAGGAGAGGGTAAGGTCTGTTCAAACTCTAACTGCCTTTCTTACTGAAGCCTATGTTGCCTTCATCTCAATATATGCCAGTCACCTCTTTACATCTTCTTAAAACTCTGGCAGCGTATGATCTCTGGCACGTCTTCACAGCAAATCATGAAAATTATGTTTTCTTGTCTTTAAACACTTGTGGCTCCAATGATTTCCCATTATCCCTTGTGTTTAGTGTGGTTGTCCTGATCTGCTGTTTATTACTACGCTAAACGTGATGATCCAAAGAAATTTGAGGAGGAAAAATACAGCTTAGTGTATCATGAAGGGAAATAAGGGCAGGACTTTAAGGCAGGAACTAACAAAGGCCATGGAGGAGAGCTGCTCACTGACCTGCTCTCTGTGGTTTGCTCTGTCTGCTTTCTCATATAACCCAGAACCACCTGTCACTGGGAAGATTTTCCCACAGTACGGGTGGTCCTCCTATACCCATCATTAATCAAGAAAATACTCCCAGACCTACCTACTCATCAATCTGATGTTAACATTTTCTCAGTTGAAAATCCCTCTCCCCTGGCGACTCTAAGTATGGCCAACTTGACAAAACTAACAAAATAGCTGAGCAGCACAGTGGTCAAATGGCTTGTTCCCCCCAATGCAATCTAAAGAGAAGCAGCAGCTTTACTCGGACATGCTCTCTTCTTTAAGGAACTCACACATCTCTTGCATATGCTCCTGTTCGCTAGGGAACAGCTAGACCTCAAACACCAACAGTGGACCGCCACTAAAGGAACACCACCACAAATTCAAATCACCTAGTAGACTGCAGCCTAAGTGGTAATGAACTGCCTTTGTGTTTGAGGACTATTTCAGTGAGTCAGTTACATGGCTTGTGCAAAGTGTCTTACTACAAGGTCTTACCATTCTTAACAATTCTTTCTCTTCCTCTCACTATCGCTATGATCCAACCCATCTATTTTGTTCTCTCCCAGATTTCATTGGCCAGTTTAGAGTGTTTGCTTGACTTTGTCCACTCTTGGTACAGTCAGCTGCAATCACCTTTGCTAGTCAGTCTCTCTGTCTTCACTCTCTATTTGGAGTAAGTAAGTAAGTAAGTAAGTAAGTAAGTAAGTAAGTAATATTGCCCCATTAAATATCCCAGTCTGTTCTGAAACTCAAAAACTTCCTGCCTCATTCTTGGATTACAGGTAGGTGTGTGTTAACACACATGGCTTTATTCTTTTAAAGAACATTCATTCTCTTAACACTGATGTTGAGATTTTTGAACTACACTTCTTTAACATCACTGTCCCAATATCAGCATTTAAGAGCTATATTAATTCTAGCTATTTCCACTGCAACTATTGAAGAGCAAGTATCAAGTGATTCCTTGTTTGGATCCTGACAGAAATTTCAAAATTCTCCAGCCTTCTTCCAGTCTCAGTCTGAGCCTACATCATTGTGGTCCATTTTAAAGATTACCAATTACTTCACATCACTTGTCTTACTTTCAAAATTCTTCCCCTACTCAAAGCAAAGACCCAAATTCATGCATCCTTTGTCTCCAGGATCTCAGGTTAGTTTTCCCAGGCTTATTCTCTGATTTAGTCTTCTAATTTCAAACCCTTGTCTCTACAGACTTCCCTAGATTCCTAACCAGATCAGATTCACTTCTGCTTGTCATATTTTATACTCTTTTCTCACATAATTTCACAGCCTCTTTTCTCACTTTTTTCCAGACAATGCCCAAGAGAAGTATGAGTGTTTTTGTGACCATACTTACCACAATAATAAACATCTCTTTTAGTTTCATTTCGGTAGTGATAAAATATCTTGAAAAAAGCACACACACAGAGAGAGAGAGAGAGAGAGAGAGAGAGAGAGAGAGAGA
>LOEQ01003326.1:19386-42148 GCA_001685075.1 Bramus lutescens
TCAAACCGGACTCTCTGAACGTGGCTGACAATGAGGGCTGACTGAGAAGCCAAGGACATTGGCACTGAGTTTTGATTCTGCTGCATGGACTGGACTTGTGGGAACCTAGTCTGTTTGAATGCTAACCTTCCTAGACATGGATGGAGGGGGGAGGACCTTGGACTTACCACTGGGCAGGAAACCCTGACTGCTCTTAGGACTGGAGAGGGACGGGGAGAGGGAGTGCGGAGAATGGGAGGATGGGAGGAGGTGGTAATTTTTAATAACTAAAAAAATAAATTAATTAAAAAAATAGAAATATTTTCTTCTATTAAGCTGTAGCTGTCAGACACCTTGTGGCAGTTGCCTTTGTCCAGACACAAGCTAGTTCCACATTTGGAGATTTGACCAGTTAAAAAGGAAATACATTTCATCGCAGTGTACTGGACAGGTATGTTTATTTTTGATCATTTCTCTATAAATAATGCATTGTCTCAACTATCCACATACAATTTATATTGTATTCTGTGCTATAGGTCATCTAGTAATTATTCCTAAAGGAAGATTATTTAGGCTATGTAAAAATGCAAGGCTATTTCTCACACAAGACCTGAGCATCTGTAAGAAGTTCTGGATCCAGTTGCCCACAGATGAGAAAGGTTGACTGTATGTGAATGTGTATATACATGTGAATGTGTATGCATATATGTCTGTGTATATGTATACACATATGTATGCATAGGTATATTCAGTGGAGAGGATGACCTATGACTAGGAAGGCTCTGCTCAAATCTGCATGACTACCCACTAGTTGCAGACTTGGCTGGATTTTTTTCTTCCTACTGCTAACATCTGCATACACTTTCCTCCTCTAAGACAAGGGGACCCCCATCTTATACAGTTTGAGAAGATGGGTGAAAGCTGCAGATATATTTTCACTGAATTACTAATTATTAGACACCTTGCCAAGTATCCTTTAGACTGTAGGCCCCAAGGCAGCGGGAGAACTCTAGAGTTGTTTCTGCACATTGAGATAGCGAGAGTGGTACTCAAATTAATCCTAGGTGCAACTGGGCATTTTTCCTGGGGAAAACCAATGCAGGGTGAGGACACCTGCACACTTACATTTAAGGGAGCATATCAGAGCACAAATTGGGTCATCTCGGGAAATATAAAAGCATTATTCCTCTGAGATTTGAAAGAAAAAAATGTAATTACTTCTTCCACCAAGCATGAGTCTTTTCAATACCCTTCATTTTTGTCCCCTGGAAATGAAAAGAGGTTTACATTAAAAAGGCATTTCCTCTGACTCCATGTCCTTGAGCCACACAAATGTAAACCATCCCCTCCTCCTTCTTTTGAAGAAAAAGGGGGCTTCAATCTTTCCTCCTGATCACGGTCCATTTAAATAAGGGGATAGAGTCCCATCTTTTCTATCAGCCCCATTGTTTGACTTGTCAGTAATAACACTTGAGCTGAAATTGTACAGGCGTCCTGGTAATTTAGTAATTATTGACATGGTGCTGAGCAGGAAATGATAGCAAACAGAAGGAAGTGGTAAGGAGAAATGAAATAAAAGATGTTCATATCATTGTTGAATAATGGTTGAGATCATTTTGTCCTTTAAGTAGACCCAGACCACCTTTTTCCATTTTCCTGACACATTTATAATTTATGCTTTGTAATAGTTCCAAACATTTTTAGGACACTGGACTTTGTTTGAGAATCTTGCCCAGCTGAATGAGAATCACGAAGCACACAGACAGATGAGTAGGTGATGTGACCTGCTGAGGCTTCCTATTTAAGCCACAGCCCCTTTCTTCCTGCCCATCTCCCCACCTAATGCTTTATTCTATTTTATCCTTTTAAATTTGCATTTTCATTTATTATCATCTGTGCTCTAGCAAGGACCTTAGCAGCTGGTCTACACTACGATAACCTGTGTAGTTATATCGGTAAATGGTGTTTGCTGCATGAAGTTATTTTTTCTCGGCTCTATGCTGATTATAAAAACTTCTTTGAAGTTTCACAAGCGTGTTTTTTTATGAAGGACTTAGATCAAATTCCAATTTATTCATTAATACAACTGTACTGTATTAAAGACTTTGGTGTATATTCATGTGCATACATGCTGACAGCATAGTCATAATGTTGAGTCATGGTATACAAATTTGGAAATCATTTGATGAAGGCATAAAAATATAGATTGTAAAAATATGCACAGATGCTTATAACCCTGCATTCTGAGAAATGAGAATAACATGTTTTGTATGAGCTGGTGGGTGGGTTGTTATTTTCTGCTCTCCTGTTATGTACCACAGAAGAACAATATAAGAACTGTTACAGTAGAATGGCATTAAACCTTCTTTAATGTGTCCTGTACTCAAACCAGCACAAGTGTCAATGGCATTGGAAGCTTTTCTCCTAAAATGCAGTGATGTTAGCTTTTAAAATGTTTCACCAAAAAGGGAAAGAATATACTCAAAATATGCAGGACAAATAACTGTCGAAGAAATGCTGAGAAAACGACAAAGTTTGGTAGCATTCAGGATTAGATTGTGTAACACAATAGTAAGATCAATAAGCCACTGAGATTATCTGTACTAAATGGGTTTAGCTGTGATCATTACCCTGCTGAACCAGGTGCCATCTACAGCACTGCCGAAGGAAAAAATCATACTCCCTTCACTTAAGAGAACACATTATCATATTTTAAAATGGCATAAGCTGAGACTCAGAAGGGAGTTTCCAAATGGTGCCCAAATGGAGATCACAGTCTATTTAATCACAGACTTCTTACTTTTCTCATCCCTGGGCAACAGTTTTCAACTACATCACTTTCCCCCTTCAAGCCTCTCCTGTGCCACTCACTGCCAAACTGACAGCTTTTTTCTTTGATTATTACTCTCATATCTTTTATGTGTGCATGTATGTACACACACATACACAATCTGTGTATATGTACACTTCAACCAGCTCTTTATATTTCTTCTTTTAACTTTCTTCTCTTTCTACTCTTGTCATATCGCTGAAATGATTACTATAAGAGTCAGATAAAACACACAATTTTTAGAGTCAGTAAAGTATGAATTTACACACAAGCTCCTATGACATTTATATATCCAGCTTATTGCCCATTTTTCTTGTACTAAGTATATCATTCTTTCCCAGAGCCTTCAAGATTTTTTAAACCCCATTAAGTGTTTAAATATTAGTGATATTGGAAGAGAAGTTAAAGTACAAAACTGCAAAGCCAGTGGAGATGTGCCATGGAAGCACATGCAAAAGACTGAGTTGTGCATTTGAGAATAAATTAGGAAGAACAATGTTACATGGGAAAAGGGGTATGGTGCAGAGTGAGAAACACTAACCAAGCAAATAAGAGGACTTATTGGATCCCTAATACCTATGTAAGTGCTGGGTTAGCCTCCCACCTATGATTCCAGGCTCCTGACATGGAGACAGTGAGTCCTAGGAGAAAGCTGGGAGCTCTTGTTTAATTAGGAAATCTTCCCCTAAATGAGTAACATGCTAGAGTGAATATGGGGAACTCCTAATATCAACTTCTGGTATCTACATGCACCCATGAGTGCACACATACACACACACACCTTCACAAGTATGCACCCACACACATATGAAATAATACACACAAGTGTGTACACCACACATACAAACATTTGAAATGAAGAAAAATGCTACATAACTAAACAGACTGAAAAATTGCATCACCTCTGTTCTCATTCTTCACTGTACTGAAATTTTCGCATACTTTAAATTCTTTCCCTGACTATGCCTCTAAGGAGTCCTTTGAGCTGCCTTTGTGCATTCAGGCAACACAGAAGACTGAGATCTTCTTTTCTATTTTCTCCACTTCTAGGCAGAGAGGTTCCACGGGCCACTTTGTGCTGTATCTTTAGTTAGAATACCCTTACTAAATGCAGGGCAAGTTGTAAGAACTCCAAAATTCAATCTACCCAGGCTGGATCAACATTCTTACTTTCTGCAGGAAATGTGTTGCGCCATGTCTGGTGAGTATAGATTCTTAAACTATGGGTTGTTGCTTCATGACCAATTGTATAAATGGATGTGGGGGGTCATGAAAAATTTGGCCACAGAAAAAGTTTTATGAACATACAGTGATCAAAAATTAATTTGAAATCAATTTAGAATGATCTAAAGCTTTCCCAGCAACCCTTGCCCATGTTGCATCATGTTGCTTGGCTGAATTCTAGGTTCTGCACCCCTGACACACATGTGCTCTGTACTGTTCATGGTCAGAGCACCAGTGAGCATTGCCTGAGAGCAGTTCAGATTTAAGGCTGCTGAATGCTGTGGGCCACCCTGCTGTGCTTTCCCTGAATGTGCAAAGTTTGTATTCCTATAGGGACAATGAGTTTAGTTGTGGAGGATGAAGAATTTTTATATCTTACTGCAGCTTTTTAGAATCTATTGTTTTTAGAATATTTTGCTTTAATACTTATTGCTTGAGTTTTATCAAATAATACTCAAATAATTTTGGTTTTACTTATTACTAAAATTTGAACAATTTCTGTAATGGCCCTATACACAATTCTACAATTTTGGGGTTCTTGTGTTGATTTGTTGTTGCTGTTGTTTGTGTGTGTGTGCGTGCATGCATGTATGCATGCACAATGATGTCCTCAGCATTGATAATTACAGATTACAAATATTGGCCAATTCTGAAACAACTTGAAGTATCAAAACTTAGTAAAAAATTTAATGATTTCTGTAAAAAAATATCAAACACATCCTTGATCATCAGTTTGCACATTTGCTTCTTTAATTAATAACTGCTAAAATTATATGTGTGGCAAATAGTGACTTTATGATAATTTTTATGGTTTTATTATCAATAAATGTCTGTTCTATTTAGTATAAATCTATTTGACTAAGGTTGTGTAAAAGTTTGTTGGCTACCAAAAAGTTCTAAGTGGAAAAGTTTATAACACACAGGGGCTGGAGATCGGCTCAATGGTCAAGAGCATGAATGTTCTTTGAGGGTACCAGAGTTCAGATGCCAGTACCAAAGTCTGGCTGCCCAGAGCTGACTGTGATTTTGGCTCCAGCAGATCTGTTACCTTCTTCTGGCCTCAGCAGGGACTATCCCAACACATGCACAGACATGCACACATATTCATAAGTAATTAATAGAACAGATCACTTCAAAAGAAGAATTCTTGCTAGATGTAAGCTAGCTAGGCAATGCGCTTTATATACACCAAAATCCACCTGCCTTTCCTCTCTCTTTTTTTTCTATTTTAATTCTCTTGGTAAAGGCAGCAACATTAACTTCTTCAAGACTTGTGCTTTTTACTTGCACTATACTTGAGTTGGTGAATATATAAGCCAAACATTAAAATCCCAAACAATGCCTTGTATAAAATATATGGATGTGTCTTAAGACGTCTGCAATGATATCTGTTGATAGTCATAAATTAAAATCCTCCTAACAGTTCCAGGGCCAGCACCCTGTTTCATTATTCTATCTGTGGGATGCAACCTATTTATGTTAGGAAGAACACATGATTTCCTTGTTTCTACTTCAGTAGAGGTGATTCAATGGTTACCATTTACAAACAAATAAAAACTGATTTGCAAAATTGTGCCTGATTTTCAAGGATTGTAAAGGAAGAAATCATTTAAGACAATCAGTTACTTGAGATGCATTCTTTTGCTGATAGAGCTAACTATTTAGGCTATTTCTTAAGAAAAGTTGAAACATCCCTATGTCTATATGTCGTTTGAGCTATATTTTCCCTTATTTATAAAAAAGAATTACTATATTCATTTATTATGTGGAGAGGGGAGGCATGTCTGCTACTCCTGTGTATCCCAAGGCTCAAACTCTGATCATTAGGTTGGTAGCAGGCTGTTTTATTGATTCTCTGACATTTTGCTGGCTTCACTCTTATCTGCTCTGCTCTCATTGGGAGGCAAAATGAATCAGAATAACATGCTTCAGTGATAAGTACTAACCAAGTGTTTAAAATCCGTGACAGCTTTCATAGCTTGATGAATGCATGTGACCTGTATGCAACTGTCATATGTAACAAATTATGAAAAAGAAATGTCCTTCAACTTGGTTGCTTCGGTACCTAGTATTGTGTTTGGCCTCTCCTCCCTGGAAACGTCTGAAGGATAAAGATTTCATTTGTTAGGTTTTCCAGCAACCCTCATTTGGAGACAAAGGAATGCTGTTATGAAGAAGGAAACAGGACCTCGGGATCTCAACAGCAGTGATGGTCCATTTGTAATTTTGGCACATGCAAGTTTAACTCTGAACCAGGCTTAATGAGGGAGAAGAATTCCTGTAAGCATGCAGTCACTGCTTGGACTTCCCATTTTGGCAACTCTCAAAAGACAGAAAGCTGGGGAAAAAGTAGACTGAATTACTCCAAACTCACTTCATTGCTTCTCTGCCAAGAAGCAATCCCCTTACTCTTTGTCCTTACATCATCGTCTGGCAAGTACTCTCTTTATGTTTAATATGGATCTGGAACTGGAGACCTGCATTTTTGAGGTCATGTCCTAAGAGTAGGTATTCTAAGAAATTATGTACTGAAGCAGAGACTAGGCATATATAGCTTAGACATGAAATTTTACATAATATAGCTAGATGTGAATGGTGTCTGTTTACTTTGGAGCTGCAATAGGAGACAAGAATAGTAACTACAGAGATCATGTGTCTAGCTTGTTACTTTCCTTTTACAGAAAAAAATGCCAAATTCTAAAAAAAAATGGAGGAGGAATGGGATGGTATCTAGAGTGTGACAAGGAAGCAAGAAAGATTAATTGTTATGATAGAAGATATTCCAAAATAAGGTAGAGGGGATTTTTCAGTGAGGAATGAATAATGAATGCTACTTCAGAGTGAGAGGGCAGTGCCAGCACATGTTATTTAATTTGGAATTGAAAGAGGATCTAGATGAACATGGAGGAATTTTTTACCTATGAAAGTACTGGGGGATATTTGTATACATTGTGTGAAGATGTGCACTGTGATTGGTTTAATAAAGAGCTGAGTGGCCAATAACAAGGCAGGAGAGAATAGGCAGGATTTCTGGGGAGAAAGAGAATTCTGGGAAGAAAAGTGGATAGGCACCAGTAAGACACAGATCAAGTCAGATATATGGTACATATGAGTGGAAACTGAGCCACATGGCAGAACATAAATTAAAAAATATGGTTAATTAAGTTATAAGAGCTAGTTGGTGGTAAGCCTAAGCTAAAGGTTAAGCTTTCATAATTAATAATAAGTCTCTGTGTCATTATTTGTGGGCTGGCAGTCCTAGGAAATTCTGAATATGTGAAGGGAAGAGAGACGAAACAAGTTTAGATGCAGGCACATGGTAAACATGGTATTATGGTCATAGACTCTTCTGATTCTTTGTATTTTTTTATTCATAAGGAAAACAAGATCACTAGTTGAGTGAACTTAGTGTTGTAGTTTATAGAACCAAAGGAATGAAAAATGGTCATGATAAGAATTGAAGACAACAGGTAGTACCAGGATCTCAGCTCCAATCATAAATACTGTGTGACTCATTGTTATACTTTGAAATCATTTCCCTTAGGAGAACAGCTCAGGTAGAGGTCCTGAGGTGATCATACAATTATATGCAATTTGTTTTGAGTCTTTCATGATGATTATAATAGGAGAAAGAGGAACAAAATGATTAAATTTGCATATGGAAGTGGTTAGATCTGTAACCCTCAAATGTAGCTGAGAATCTTTCTGGAGAGCTCATTGAAATGCAATTTCCTGAGGTCCGTCTCTGAGTTTTCTGAATTTCTTGAGTGCTAAGAAATGTATTTCACAGATTATAATTTCTAATAATCTCATAGATAAGCATACTATAGTAGTTCTCAACCTTCCTAATTCTGGGAACCTTTTAATACTATTGATGTGGGATTCCCCTATGTATGTTGTGATTACCATTAATGAATAAAGAAAACTGGCTTGGCCTAATAAGGTAGCACGGAGGTAGATGGAGAAAACTAAAATGAATGCTGGGAGGAAGAATATGGAGTTAGAGAGAAGCCATGTATCCCTGCTGGAGACAGATGCTGGAACTTTGCTAGTAAGCCACTGCTACATGGCAATACACAGATTAATAGAAATGGGTTAAATTAATATGTAAGAATTAGCCAATAAGAAGCTAGAGCTAATTGGCCAAGCAGTGATTATTTCAGGGCTAAGAAGCCAGGAACAAACTAGTGACTCTTTCCAACATACTGTTTCTCATGTTGTAGTAACCCCCACCTATTAAATTATTTTGTTATTTCAGAACTGTAATTTTGCTAGTTATAAATTATAATGTAATTATCTGTGTTTTTTGATGATCTAGGATCATTTGATGCCCCCAAAAGTTCTCAAAGCCTATAGTTTGATAACCACTTAAAACTACCAGTAAGAAAAGCAAATTTGGGAGCTATCATTGCCTTATCACATAGTCGACCTGTAAGGAAGTTGATTTCGGTAAGAAAATGTGAGGCGAGGTGTGATGCGTAGTGGAAGGGAGAAAGAAGGAAGTAAGATCCTTGAGCTGTGAGAAGAACCAGGAATAAGGGTTAGCAGTATCTAGTTGGGCAGAATGGACATGGCATAAATGGTTGGCATAATAAGTTCTACCGCATACCAGTAAGAGACTAAGATACATGACACAAAATAAGATTTCTGGAGGTGAAATTCTAGAGGAAGACCGAGTCTCAGGGTTTTTATAGGCTCCAATATTATTCACTATATAGACACAGGAATTGTCTAGAATTTTAACTGTAGTGAGATGAAGAAACTGAGAGTGATTCAGCTGGACACAAAAGCACAACCATGCTGCCACCAGACTGATAGCAATAGGGAATTAGAAGAAGTGAATTAAGCTGCCGCATGAAAGGGCAGTGAGAGAGGGTTCCTACAAGGTAGGCTTCCTGAAGGCAGAGCAGGAAACTAAAGGAAATAGTCACTTATGTATATACCTATCCTTCTATCAAAAGAATTTTGTTAAGGATGAATTCCAGAGGTCTCAGAGAAAGGATCTGGAGTGTGAAAAGTGGTGGATGCTTTCATAATCTGGATGATGTAATGAGCTTGAATTCCTGCATCTTAATGTTGCTAGCAGAGAGACTAGTCTCTAGTCTATGGTAATGTTTTAATGTTGTGAAAGGAGGTGTAGGGTATCCATGGTAGTGTGAATGGAATTGACCCCCATAAAATCATAGGAAGTGGCGCTATTAGAATGTTTGACTTTGTTGGAGTGGGGATGGGCTTGTTAGATGAAGTGTGTCACTGTGAAGGCAGGCTTTGTGGTTTTATAAGCTCAGGTTACTGCCTAGTATCTCAGACTATTTCCTGTTGCCTGCAAGATGTAGGACTTTCAGCTACTTTTCCAGCATTATGTTTTCCAGCATGCTACCATGTTTCCTGCCATGTTGATAATGGACTGATCCTCTGTAAATGATGTTTTTCTTTATAAGAGTTGCCATGGTCATGGTGTCTCTTCACAGCAGTAGTCACAGCAGCATTACTCATAATAGCCAGAACCTGGAACCAACCTAGATGTCCCTAAATCAAATAATGGATAAAGAAAATGTGGTCCATTTATAGAATGGAGTACTACTTAGTGGTAAAAAAAAAATGACATCTTGACATTTGCAGGCAAATGGATGGATCTAGAAAAGCCAGATTGAGAGAGTTAATCCAGATCCAGAAAGGCAAGTATGTACTCACTCATGAGTGGCTTTTTGACATAAAGCAAAGAAAAACCAGTCTATAATCTACAACTTCAGAGAATCTAGACAACAAAGATGGGCCTAAGGGCCTCATTCTTGGATCTAAACAGGAAGGAGAAAAAGACAAGGTATCCTGAGTAAATTGGGAATGTGGGAGTTACAAGAAGGGCTAGAAGGGTTGAGGGGAGGAAGTAGAGGAGTGGAGAACAATATATAGTGCAGTATAAACAAGTTTAAAAAGAGAAAAAAGAAACTCTTTCTAATACAGTATACAATTCTGTGAGATACGTGGAGTGCTTCCTGACCTTTCTCACTCAACAAACCATAGGCTCCTAACACATCCCTGTCTTATGTCAAATCATTGTGGACCACACACAGTTCTTAGTGCCAAACATGTTTTGTAAGCAGGAAGCATAGTTGTACAGCAGATGGCTATGTTCTTTCTTCTTGTAAAACTTAGATACAGATATGGACAGCACAATAAATAATCCTTATATAAGTCAATCCAGATAGTAACAAAATCCATGATAGAAATCATATATAGTAAATTGGAACAGAATGGGTAATGGTTTGGGAAGAGCATTCTCCTATTGGAAACTGACATTTAGTAGAATAATTGGATGCTAGAAGAAAGAAGTAGGTGAAGGGTATTGAAGGTGTTCTTTCTAAAGAAGAAATATTCAGCACAGAGACTACAATAATGTCAGCCTTGGCTTGCTGTGTGAACAAGGAAGGATGCCAGAGTTCTAGGGTGCAGTGTGCTTGGTGGAGTAAGCAATATGCAGGTAGACATGGACAAGGCCAGCCAGGCAGCCTGTTTTTGGAAGACAAAAACAGAGTGAGGTAAACTTATTATTTATTGAAAGAAACTTTTTAGGCACTATGTAAAACTGTCTTCTAGGGTACAAAGAAGAGCTGAATTTTGTGTATGCTACAAAGCAAGCTGATTGGTCCTGGTTTTCAGAGATGTGAATGGATGTTGCCATGCTGTGGTCAGTCACTAACCAGTTCAGAGTATGTTGTGCCCACAGCTATGAGACACTTTGTCACTCTTCATCTAGTTCATGTGGTCACGATTCATCAATGTCTCGATTTTTCTGTCTAGAAAATATTCCTTTTGTAATCAAATTTTATATATGTCTAGTCTAAGAGTCCCCTGCAATGTGCCAAATATTCAGGCAGTGTTTGCTCTAGCAGAAACCAGAGTCTTTAAGGCTAGTTAAGTCTTTTTTGTTGACTTTCACATCCATTACATGGAGTTCCAGCGGCTTATATAATATTCCTAACAGGAAGAAAAGCCACATTCATTTTTTTTAAATCAAGAGCATAACCTGTTTGCTGCCTTTAGGTCAAATAATTTAACTTAACAAGTAATATAAAGTACACCTTTGACTGTTGGAGATACAAATTTATAAATTAGTTTCTAGAGCCCTGCTCAGGGCAGTGGATGCTGGAGTGTGGGAGGATCGTAAGCACTATCTTTCTCTACACACCACGACTGTCATTTTCTAAAATATTTGGTTTCAGGCTTAAATGTCAAGGAAGACAGAGACTTAAACCATCAGCAATGATTTCACTGTTTTAAAGAAGGGAAATAAGGTATGGCTGCCCTGCACAAAGAATCTGAAAATAAAGATCAGCATCTGACTTCTCTATATATTAATTTGAATATAATAAACATATTTTAAGGGTTTTTTTGTTTATCACTTGTGTTTCCTGGCATCATCTCATGGAATGTAGAAAACGAGGGGCTGGTGGTACTTGGGTTAAAAGTGAGTACTGCTGTTGCAGAGGACCTGAGTTTGTTGCTAGTCCTCAGATCAGAAAGTTCATTACCACCTGTGTCTCCCCTAGGACGCAATTCCTCTGGGTTCAGCAGCCACTGACACTCATATTCACACATCTTTGCACAGGTGCACACATAGGTACATGACTAAAATGACTTTAAAAGTTAATAATTATGTTTAAAAAGAAACAGAAAATAGAGTCTTTTGTTTTTACAGATGAGCATCAATATGAACGTGTATAAAGGAGCGCTCTATCAGAAAAATGTGATTGCTACTCAAGCACCAGGGCCCATATTGCCAAAAGAACCTTAAAATTGATGTTTATGTATGTGCTTCTAAAAGGAAATCCTTTATTCAGGAAAGTATAGTTGCTGCTTCTGATGAAACCATGAAATATTTTCTCTGGTGTCTTCTCGAGAGGAAACCAGTGTAATAGGAATCCCTCTTTAAGCCTGCCAGGAGAGGACACATCTGAAGGAACACTGTGCCCCTTTTTTGGCTTCAGACTATCACTGTTTTCCTCAATTGCAAAATTTGTATGGTTAGCAAGCATCAAGGAGTCCAAACACAAAGCTGATCTACAAAGGGAAAATACAAAGTAATTCCTTACCTGCACCTATCAAATGGGTGAGAAGAGGGCAGAGAACTCCAACAACAGCTGCCCCATGATGCTTTTATGGGAAACCCCTCTGGGCTCCAAAGGCTCCTGATGGCTTTAGCATCTCAGATTTCTCTTTAAGCTATTTTTATTTCACTTATTCCCATCCATTAGAAAAATTGTTCAGCAATCATCTGAAATTTGACTATCTTATCTCACTCTTTTTGTTACATTATGTGAAGTTTAACTCCTATAGTAAATGGCTATCCCTTCTTATCCATGGTGATCCTTTTTCTCTTGAGTGAATATCCACCTATTCTCATCTACAGTGACACTGCTCCCCTTGAATGAACCCTGATAGTTAAAATTTCCTGTGATCACGGATTCTTAAAGACAGAACAGGTTCTTGAAATGACTCGAGAAAATGGTATTATAAGCCTTATTTTGGTTAATAAATGGGGCCCTCGTAGTCCATGGTGTGAAGTAACAAAGTATTAGTTATATTATTATATATAGCCTTCTGGAGTAAAGGAGCAAATTAGTTTGGGCAAATGCCTCATATAGTTTTCTGAATAAAAAAGGAATAATGACTAGTACATTGAGCTTTTGGGGAAAAATAAAAGACTTGACTAAAAAAAGTAAGTTCAAGGTTTTAAATTCTTGACTGAAAGTTTGGCCATGTTAGTATATAATCGTAATTGCCAAGGTTGAGTGTCTGAGGTTGGAGGATAGAGTTCAATTCAAGTTTAGTTCTTTCAACATGGTAAGTTTGATGGCAGTCTGTGTTACATGGCTAGAAAATTGTAGGGAAGGAGCCCAAAAGCTTAACTAATCATTCTATAATAAACTCCTATCTCTTATACAGTGATGTTAAGATATAAGATTTCTGGAAAGTAAATAACAAAGTCAAATCATAAAGTTGTTAGAATAATAATTCCAAATTAAATTGACAAATTTTGGGGTTCCAAATTAAAATTAAAGCATTTATTGGGGAGAGAGAAAACTCTAAATTCTTAGCAAATTTCAATACTCTGCAGTCTTGCAACTTTAAAAACCCAAATCTCTTTTAAAAGTAGAAATATCTGTTCTTTCTCTGCTCAAGAAGGCGAAGTATGTTCTCTGAGTGACGTGCAACAGCCTTGCTATTGTTTGCATTCTATGGATCCTGGTTGAATTTCCCTTACCATCTTTCCCTGTTTCTTGGCATAAAACCACAGTCCAGTTTCTGAGATTGTGAGGTGGGTAAGAAAGCACAGCAGGGCTTTAAACTATTGCCTTTTTATGTTAGCAAAAGCATTGCCATAGGTTAAGATATTGTCTGTAGGAATGAAGAATTGGACAGGATTTTCATCATGATGATCATAGACGCAATGGATTAGTAGAGAGTGAAGAGTATAATTAGAGCCCCCGAATTCTATGTGCTAGGACTATATCAACAGGATCAGTTGATTAAATGCTGCCTTGATAGTGGCCTACACTGAGCAAGATTATGGGTGCAGAGCCTCCTTTGTTGGTACTAAAGAGAAAGATTCCTGAAAGTGTAGGCTAAGAGAGCTACTTTGGTGCACATTTGCATAAGAATTTCTTATTCTTGTAGAGACTGCTCTGCTCTAGTAGAAAACTCTAGGATTTATGGTATATGCCAACTTCTGAATTTGTTCAGGTAGCATCACTGTTATTGAAGACTTCTGACCTGAATGATCCTTTGAGGCCATAGTTATTAGCAGAAAATCTCCTGTACATTTGAAAATAGGCTATTGAATTGACAGAGTTCAAACAGGGCCAATGAATCACAAGCAACAAGGCAGTGTTGCAATATGCAACAAAATGAAAAGAGATATCAGAATGCTTTTGCCTTCAGAAATCTGGTTTTCACTAAATAACCTTGGTATTTCTAGAACGGAAGTGAATGAAGGTCTTCAATAGTATTTTATATTGGCATACCCAGAAAAGGTTTAGGTTTGTTAACAGTACAACTCAAACCACCATATTTAGAGGAATGTAGTTCTAGTTCTCAATTATGTTAAGTACATCAGCAATCTTAACCAAATATGAAGAAATCTTGGGCCTTATCAGTAATTTTTGATAATATTGGTTTTTGTAGTTTCATGAGGGACAAGTAGCCACAGAAGAGATTGATTGTATAGCAGGGCACATCTGGCGGTTCCAGGGTTCTTACACCATTAGCCATAGAGTACCCCTCCACACACACAGTGTTGTTTTTTTTTTTTACACATTATAGGGTTTATAGACACAAATCAGTTAATTTATGGAAGTTTTTTACAGGTTAATCTGAAATTGTCTAACTAGGCCTTTCAGCTTGGTCTATGGTATTTCATTTTAATTTCAAGAACTTGATAATAAAATCCTATTGTTGAAGATATCACATATTTGAATTTTAAAACATCATCATGTGGTAAGAGTCTATGTAGGATACAGGCAGATGAAAGTAACTGGGTCTTATCTGGTTTTGAACTCTATGACCTATAGTAATGATTGCTATAACAACATTATGTCCACTGATGCAATAAGGTTAGTGATGCTGTTGAGGTAACTAATCACTTTCTGATTGAACTTTCCCACTCCACAAGAAAAAAACTCATTCCTGGAACTGACTAGGATAAAAATCTGGATAGGTCATAAGCCATAGAGGAGAGCCTAGTACTATTCTGATGAATGGATAAAATTATTCCCTCCAAGCTCCTATCTTTATACTTATAGATCAATACATCTCTCAACCCTCCTCAGAAAGCCTTTTTATAGTATATATCAATAATGTGTGATTCCCCTCTGTATGCTGTATGTTTTATTACTATTGGTTAACAAAGAAGCTGTTTTGGCCTATAGCAGGGCATAATTGTGGTAGGCGAAAAAACTAAACTGAATACAGAAAGAAAGAAGGTAGAGTCAGGCAGATGATGCGAAGCTGCAAAGGGGAAAGATATAGAAACTTTAATGTTAGGCCATAGCCTTGTTTTGATACATATAGTAATATAAATGCGTGAATTTAAGATGTAAGAGCTAGCTAGAAATATGATTAAGCCATTGGCCAAAGAGTGCTGTAATTAGTATAGTTCCTGTGTAATTATTTGGGTCAGGGCTTCCAGAAAACACAAGTGCAGTCTCCAGTTACATACCAACTAAAATAGAAACAAATAATTAACTTTCAGAGAATAAGAGAATAATTTGGAGTGCTGAGTTCTAACTGGGACATTTACATCACAACCCCTTCTCTCAAGGCTCAGCAACTGTGAAATGGGGATGGTAGATGTCCCAGAGGTATGGGGCATATGAAAGCAAACAATATTTGCCTTATACGATGGAGTCATTGCTTGTATAAACTCAGTGCTGGGAATGCATACACAGAACCTGCACAGGAACAAGCCAGGGCAAATCAAACACTATGTTTTTATTACCTATGGAAAGAAGAAGAGATTAGCATTAAATTAAGCTTGTAGTTTTAAAAATCTCAGCCATTCTTCCCTTACTGAGCAAAGTAATACATGTTATAGCAACTATTATGTAGTTACTGATTTCCAAAATCACTTTCTCTTCTCTGCTTGTTAATCAACTAGCATAAGCAGCTTTTTAAGTTGTCACCACACAGAAAACACTTGTACTGTATCATTTTAATTGTCCAAGTCATCATAACATCTTCATCAATTAAATAAAAAGTAAATATTGATGTTGTATTCAGAAGTTATAGGCAATATTTGTTATGATTTTTAAACGAATAAAATTATTTAAGACTGGAAGTGCAGCACACAACACCTGTCTGCTCTCTATGTGCTACCATACGGTTCGCGAGCTTTGGGCAAGGGGCTGGAGATTGAAACACACACCATGACTCACAGACAGAGAGACAGAGACATGGACCTCTAGTCCCTGGTAAGAAGCCCCTTATTCAATAGCACCCTGGAGGCGTATATACCCAACGGTCAGGTGGGGCAACAGGTGAAAACCTTATCCTCTGATCCTCAAGGCCAAGGCAACACGTGCTCGTGAATCAGAGCTGGTAAACAACTTCGACACAGCTTTCAGTAACTCAAATCAGAAGGAAAGTAAAGATCCCTAGCAGGGAAGAGCAGCTGGAGGCCGGGACTCCAAATGGTCCCAACATGGAAGAAAATTCTTAGCCTATACAACATGAGAAAACAAGTCATCTCCCAAGTACAGCTCTAAGTTAAGGGTTTGTTGACTCTTGATTCTATCCATAGTTATATTAATCATCTCTCATTTTCAAAGAGTCTCATGCTGGCCATGTCTGTGCTGAGGGAGTATAGCATAATATACAGTGGAGCACAGTGATCAGAAGCAATTTATGAAAGGGTTTGTTTCGGTTTAAGGTTTGAGAAGGAGAGTCAGTGATGGTGGAGGAGGCATAGCCCTACTTACCAGAACGGGAGGCAAAGAGAGATCATATATATCGTCAATAGCATGAAGAAAGCACAGAGAGTAAAGTGGAGGTGGGAGGAGCTCTGTTGAAGTGCTTCCTCTAGCAATGCTTTACTTCCATGGCCTCTATAAAGAGCATCACCAACTGGAGACCAGGTATTCAAATTCAAATGGACCCAAAGAGTCCATTTCTCATCTAAACCAGCAAACTTTCCTGCCTTACTCTATTCTGTCCTGTCATGGGCCAAAGCAGCTTTATCCATTAACCTATAAAAGAAACACATATACAGAAGGAATTTCCACGCCAGATACTGAAGCAAACATTGTAATCTCTCCCCCCTCTCACTCTCACTCTCACTCTCTCACTCTCTGTGTGTGTGTCTTTCATTCTGTTTTTAGACGCAACTCCATGTGTTACTGATTTTAATCTGAGTGTTATCACATAGGCATTAAAATGGGTAGACAAGAAGAAACTTTCTCATCAAACAGAATTGGTTCTTATGCTTAGAATGCTGCTTGATCATGTTTCAAATACACAATACAGTTTTTTTTTCTATCTTTACCTCCTCTATATTATGGGTATGTCTTTGTGGTTACAAAAGAAAAGACTATCCACAGAGGCTACAATTGATTCTACGTAAAACTGTAACCACCTGAAAAAATGAACAGCCATGTTGCTGTGACTTCCTTCAGGGGGAGACTGAAGGGCAGTTGTAAAGTGGTTTCTGGCAATGCAAACTATTAAGCAGTTACCACTTTGCACATTTTTCCTCTGCAAGGAGAAGTGACCAGAGTTGAAGATCTCTATTGGTTCACTGTAGGTAGGATGAAAGTTTGACTGTCACTGTAGGTAGGATGAAAGTTTGACTACTCACTTAGGGAGTTGAAAGTATAAGATTGGAAACAGAAAAAGAATGAAAACCAGGAAAGGCCAGTTTTCCAGAGATACTAACTGTGAAGGCATCAGTGCTCTTGGTAAGCTCACATGAAAAATTATATACTTTATGGAAACTATTATAACTAGTTGTGCTCTATGTATTTAAGTTGTCTCGGCAGCACAGTTGTCTTTGCTCAGTGAGTTCATACATGAGCATTATGGTTGGTAGTTTGCATAGGTTTATTTAAATGAGCTTCCAGTAGCCAAGTTATATCTAGAGGAGTTTACTAACTTGCCAACAGGAAACAATGATAAATATTCCCTTATATCATTGGTTCCATTCAGGGGCAACACACCATCTTTGTTTTATGCAGTATAGTCTTCCATTGTAAAAAAGAACAGAAAATTCATAGTGTAATAGCTGGTGTGACTGTTGATTTCTTTATTACTTGGAAGTTTACATGAAGCCTTCAGGTATTATTCAAGCTAGTCCTCAGGGAGGAGGCTTTCAGGTCAGTTCAAACTCTGGAGACTCTAGGCCTGTGGTTGTCTTCAACAATACAGACTTGCCTTCTACCTCTAGGGGTAAATCAAAAGCAATGCAATGGTCATAATGACTTGATAAACCCAAAGGTTCAGCAGTGGCATGAATAGTATGGCAATATCCAAAAGCGCTCTAGATAGACTTATGACGTGACAATGAGAGAGAAAAAATGCCCGGTACTGGAAGCCTAGCTAAAAGCCCAGAACTAGAGAAGTCAAGGTTCCTCACTCTAGTGAGCCCCAAACCAGAATTTTTCTAAATGAGCACAGCTACTAAATGTATTCTAAATATTTGTACTTAATACCAGATAAGTGTAATCCTAGACAACCATGAAGGAAACTTCCCTTGTAACAGAGACCATTACAAAAACTAGAAGCAATTAAAATGCTCCATCCCAATGGATACATCTACCAAACAACTCCTGAACTTAAGGCTCAGAAATCTTTTCAGAAGATGGGGAGGAAAGATTGCAACAGGTGAGGAAAAGGGAGTTGGCTATGAGAGTGTGTCCTAGGTAGGTCAGAAGCTATACCCATGAAGTGTCACTAGCATGGCTGCCTAAAAGTGATCTTAACAAGAACAATATGCTCACAGGGACTGGAGATAGCTCTCAGGACCTTAGGCCTATACAAATAAGTATAAGAAACTAAGAAATGCTGAGATTGGGAGAGTCTTCCCTAGGGAAAAAGGGCACTGATTAGTGACCCAATACCAAATGGTCGGTCCTGAAAAGATACATACAAGTAACAACATACAAACTTACAGACTGACTGGGATATACACTCACACATACAAACACACACACAAGCACACACACAGCACACATACACACACAAACAGACACACACACAAACACACATACAAACACAAATATATATTTCATTCATTATAGTGTTTAATAATATATATAAATATATATGTAATGCATATGCAATACACATGCATATAAATATATAGTCACAGTTAATGAAAAAGAGACTGAATTTAATAACAGGGAGAAGTTTATGGAAGGGTTTGGAAGTGTCAAAAGGAGGGGCTGATGTGATTATAATGTAAGCTTGAAAAAATAAAAGAAATGATTAAAACATAGAAAATAATTTCTATCAATTACTATGAAAATTTAAAAATAATATTGACTCATTGGAATTAATGTTACTTCCTTTTTATTTAAAGAGAGCTATTTTCTAGTCCTCATCAGAGTTCATATAAATATCAGATTTAGCAACACTCACACACACACACACACTGCTAAATCCTCAGAGATGCCCCATCAAAACCTTGTCACTTGGAACAAAATTCTGAGCAGAGCAGAAGACAAACACAGCTAGCTGAATTCAAGCTTTCCAGTGTCTCAGGAGGGTCCTGCAAACCCTCAGGTGGGATGTTTGTTCCTCTTTTACATCATGATTTATGCCAAAGTTTATAATCACAGCTAAACTGCCAGTTCTAAATCAAAGAACATTTTCTTAAAATATAACACAGCTCTTCAAGGACTCCTAAATCTCTCCCTAAAGCATACTTGATCTTTCCAAAGTTCCTCTGGGAGGACTCAGAAGACCCAGCACTGTGGTTTGTCAGCTACTTAAGTGAAAACATTATGATTTCAGCTAATTGGCCCATTAAAATACAGCTTTAAATGAAATCTGAACTATTCTTTGGATAAGTTCATGTGTGACACCTATAACTGAATGCTTTTCACCTAATGTCTGACAGATGAAAGAAATCTGTGGAAAAAAAAAGAAAAGAAACCGAAGATGCCATCATCACCTGTGCAATTCTTTGGAAACCTTTGCACCTTCGCTCTCCTTATGTAGTGAGCCTTCTGTTCCAGCTACCTGGACAGAATTTATGCCAGCAAGATTTGTGAGATCTGAAGGGAAGAAGTCAAGCATCTCCTAACTTCTCATTCTTTTCAGCATTGCATTTCTTTTGAAACTTAGGAAGCCCATATTCTAGGGCTGAAAAGCAAAGGTGCTGGTAACACTTTGGAAATCGAAGGTAATTGGATACTTGCGCATGTCAAAGCACCACCTACCATCAAGCCAAGTATCTGAACATCAGTGGAAAGGCAAGTAGGTCAGAAGATAACCCACACGTTCTGAACTGCTTTATGGCTTCATCCTTTGAAGACTCATTTTGGAATTCGTGGTGTTCTCATGTAACCCAGTGAAGCCTAAGCCTCATGTTATAGTATGTTACTAATGTGGAGTAATGCAACCGAGACCCCTGGAATGGCAAGGGCTCGTCTTTGAAAACATGAGAGAACATAAGGACCTCAAATACATCTTGGCAAAACCATAGACTATAAAAGAAGGTTCCTGAATCAAAGATCTGAGTCTAGAAAAGTTTTTTAAGCTAAAAGAAGACAGAAGCAATGATCAGAAAACCAAAAGTTGGTCACTTTGATGTAATCAGATGACAAATTTGTTCATATAAGTCTCACATTATAAGAAAAATTAAAGATTAGCCCTGAAAAGAAAATAAAGAAGGGATATACCTAGTTTTTATATAGAATTGAAATTTCTTTTACTAATATGCTATATAATTTGGCTAGTATGTAATGGTGTACTGAACCAAGAAATATCTTAAGAGATGAAGGTATCTTATTTTAAGAAGTTTTACTTTTATTCCAGCCTTTGAGGATATATTTGTTATAAAGCACTGCAGTGTTGGTGGCGGCTGTTCATTCATTCCCAGCTGCCCAGACTTGAAATAACCAGAAACTATATCATTTGCAATACTGTTTGACTAATAGCTAAAACATATTGCTAGCTAGCTCTTAAATCTTAAATGAAGTATGTGGTGGCCTACCAGTAAGGTGATTCAACATTTGTCTCTGGCTGCAGGCTTTATGGCTTCTCACTGACTCTGTCTACTTTCTCCCAGCGTTCAGTTTAGTTTTCCAGCCTAGTTCTATTCATGACCCAGCCACAAAAGAAGCAAGGTGTAACTGCCTCGCCAAATAAGGTACCGAGCCACACGGCTAACATAGACAAGAATAATGGGCTAATATAAGTTACAAGAGTTAATAAGAAGTCTGAACTACTAGGCCAATAAGTTTATAACTAATGTAGACCTCTGAGTGATTCTTTGGGACATAGCGACTGTGGGAACTGGGCAGGATAGAAACCACAGTCAGCAATTAATTCTAATAAGCCTACCTGTACCTGGAACAATAGTAAAATGCTCAGTATGGGTTGGTATGTCTTCCTTTTCAGTCATTATTTTTTATTTGACTGCAAGTTAATGAAAACTTACAGTAATACTCATTTGAACCAGATAGAAATCTATTTTCTTCTTCTAAAAATGGAAATAATCAAGGGATAGTATACAAGTCTTTGCTGATCAGTTCATGTCCCAACAGAACTCTGACAGTTACATTTTAGTAGACAAATGGGAGGAGCATGACAGCAGGTCTTCACTTTAGAGATGCTCATTAGAGTCCACACTTTGTATTTTCCAGAGGCAGGACTTAGTACCAAATCAGCTACGATTGCTAATTTTGTGCATTAAGTTGAATGAATCATAGGGTGTCCAGATACTTACTTAACACTATTTTTTTTTGAAATACAGCTACGGGTGTTTCTGAAAGAACATGGAAATGAATGAGCAACCGGGAGAAAGCAAATATCCCTTTTCACTGTGAATGGACAGTACATCATCCTTGAGCGCATAAATATGAGAAAATGTTGGAGACAGAAAGAATTACTTCCTCTGCCTATTTGTATGCCTGGGAGACTGATGTTCTCCTGCCTTCAAGTGAGACTTTCAGCATAGACTATCTAGTTCCCAAGCTCTCAGACTTGGACTACAATTTATACCGCTTATGCGAATACTCACAGTCATGGGACTTTACCATCAGATTTCCCAGGGCTTCTGAATGTAGTTAGCAATCATAGCTTTTCTCTCTTTTCACGATTGTATTAAATGATTCCATTTAGTATCTTTCCCTTCCCTCCCTTCTCTCTTCCCTTGTCCTCCTTTCTTCTCTCTTTTCCCCATCCCTTCCCCGCCACCCTCCCCTGTTCTGCTCTCTTTTTCTCTGATGTGTGTGTGTTCCATAGTGTGTCTTCTATAGCGTCTATGTTTCTAGAAAATTCTACTATAACTTCAAATAAAGTTGAAAAATATAATGTCTCTATACTCTATCTAATATGGTATATTTATATATAAATATACATACACATATATACTTACACATGTATACATAAATATATATGATATGTATATATATATAAACACTTGATTTCTAAAAGTATTTTGTGTGTATTTGTTTATATGAGTGTGGGCACATGTATGTCACCATGTGCATGTGGAAGCCCTCAGAGGAATTCCTTGGGTGTCTTTGCCTTGCACTTTGTTTGAAAAGGTTCTTTCTCTCTCACCATCCCCTGTCTATCAGTCAGTCTGTCTACTGGTCTGCCTGTTTGTCTTTACTGTTTGCTACAGCATGCATCAAGCTAGCTGTTCTGTGATATGTGAGCTTCCATGAAGTCTCCACTTCTAAGCCTCAAGTGGAAGCTGGGGTTACAGATGTGAACTACCATGTGTGGTTTTGAGTGGGTTCAGGGGGTGTGCACTTATGTCTTCATGCTTGAATTACAAGCAGTTTGCCCACTAAGCCCATGTTCCCAGCTCTGGAAAATAGTTTTAAGAGAATCTTTTTTAAAATAACTATTGTATAAAATGTAGAGTGTATAAGGTAGGTAATACTCAGGTTTTGTAGTGATAGGGGAGCAGTGGGCTGGCCTGCTTTTTGTCCTGCCCGACTCCCACATGGCTAGCTTTACACCCGAAATAACAATACACAAATTGTATTCATTTAAACACTG